>JWZX01002802.1:0-24679 GCA_001275005.1 Chrysochromulina tobinii
TTCGCCCTCCGGCTCGCCGGCGACGTCTCCTCCTTCTCCCCGAGCGTGCGGACCGAGATGAAGAGTGCGATCGCAGCCCGGGCGGACGTCGACCCGTCGGTGGTGATGGTGACTGTCATGTCGGGCAGCGTCATCGTAGGCGTGCGCGTCCTCACGCCCACAGTCATGGCGACCTCGGTGCAGTCGGCGATGGCGAGCGCGACGAGCAGCCCAAGCAGCGCGACCACTATGCTCGCGAGCGTCTCCGGCATCTCCATCACCGTGCTCGCGGTCGTGACGCCACCCACCGTTGCGAACGTCCAACCATCACCGCTGCCGCCGCCTTTGCCGCCCCCGCAACGGCCGCCGGGCGCGCTGGACAGCGCTGAGGGCGCGCTGAACAGCACCGCTGGCGGCGCCATCAACATCCTCGTCACAGCCGTGCTCGCGGCGATTGTTGGGCTGCTGTGCTGCCTGGCGATGGTCTGCTGTTGGACGAGGCGCAGACAAGTCGAGCTGCGACGCAAGGACGTCAACAACTGGCTCCGCAGTATGTCCGTGAAGAGGGTCTCCGTAGACCCTCTTCATCAACATCAGGCGCACGCGGGCGGCAGTGTTGCTGTGGCCGAGGCCTCCATCCCCAGTGGACACGGTGGCGGCGGTGGCGGCGGAGCCATCGAGATGAGCGGTCGCTTCGACCGTCATTCCTCCAGAGCGGAAGGCCCTTCCCACGCAGACGGTCCCAAGAACAGCGCACGGCCGGCGATGGCGGGCGTCATCGGCACTTCGGGCAGTAGCACGATCAGCGGCGCGTCGCACATCTGAGATTCCCATTCTGTGGGCCCGTGAGCTCCCATTTTTTTCATGATGTGCGAACTCAG
Organism: Chrysochromulina tobinii; assembly: GCA_001275005.1. Classification (NCBI taxonomy): domain Eukaryota; phylum Haptophyta; order Prymnesiales; family Chrysochromulinaceae; genus Chrysochromulina; species Chrysochromulina tobinii. The sequence goes on from JWZX01002802.1 coordinate 861, forward strand.
ATGTGCGATGGCGGAGCGATCGCGCATGCAGGACATGGTGAGCCAGCAAAAGGATGAGGGAGATGCGGCGATTATGTCGGCGCGGGATGAGGATGCCTCGCCGCCGCCACAGAGGTTGAAACCTCTGTGCCGCCGCCACCATACTCGCCGCAGACCGCCTCGTTGGAGGGCGAATCGCATGCATTCGAGGCCCAGGGAGCCTCTCGGAGCATAGGGGGTCCCGCCCCAGTCGTGATGCCGCATCTGGGTGAGGACTTTATCGGCTCGTTGCTGCAGGAGCATGTGCAGGAGGCAACTTCTACGAGTAGTTTGAAACCGAGTTGAACGTGTGAGCATGTGAGCTGTGTTTTGTGTGAGTGCGTAGTATACACCGTCAATGCGCTGATGGAACACCTACGGGCTACGCACTCATTCGTAGCCTGAGGGCGGAGTCCGGAGAATAGTGGAGTCGAGTCGATAAGAGGTGTTTGTCCAACAGCAACACTTTTCCTGGCGATCTTACATGCGATCCGGGATCTTATCATGGCGATCTTATCCATGGATCTTATCATCTCTCGAGTCTCGACTGTCTCTCGTCCGCCTACGGCCAATAAGAACGCTCATCAAGATCGGAAGATTTGTCACCACGACGCTCACGGAGCGGACTGCGGAGCCGTGATGTGTGTCCGAGAAACCTCCTAAAAACGAAAGTCGAAACCCCACGAATGAGCGAACAGCCGTAAACGTACGCAAGACCCTTCAAACTTTCTTCAGGCAAACGCCCAGAGCGCGCGAAAGCACTCCGAGGAGTGCTTGCAATGCCGAGCTGAAGGCCAGGGAGGAGCAGCCGGAGAAGGCGCCAACACCGATACATGTCACAGAGTCTGGGATGGTGATCCAGTTGAGTGAGGAGCAGTCGCGGAAGGCGCCATCACCGATGATCGTCACAGAGTTTGGGATCGTGATCGAGGTGAGCGAGGAGCAGTCGCGGAAGGCGCAGTCACCGATGATCGTCACGCAATCTGGGAGGGTGATCGACGGTAGTGAGGAGCAGCCGTAAAAGGCGCCGTCGCCGATGATCGTCACAGAGTCTGGGAGGGCGATCGAGGTGAGGGAGGAGCAGCCGTGGAAGGCGCCGTCACGGATGCTCTCCACAGAGGCGGGGAGATTCATCGAGGTGAGGGAGGAGCAATTTGCAAAGGCGCCCTTGCCGATGCTCGTCACCGAGGATGTAAGGGTGATCGAGACCAGCGAGGAGCAATCGCGGAAGGCGCCGTCATCGATGCTCGTCACAGAGTCCGGAAGGGCGATCGAGGTGAGCGAGGAGCAGTACTCAAAGGCGCCATAACCGATGCTCCTCACAGAGCCAGGCAGAATGATCGAGGTGAGGGAGGAGCAGCCCGAAAAGGCGCCGCGGCTGATGCTCGTCACGGCGGGGAGCTCATTAGGCGTTGCAATCGGCCAGACGCTCGCACGCATGCGCTGGCGTGGGGATGATGAGGTGTCATTCGCGCAGGCCGCGTTGATTGTCTCTTGGGACCATTGCCGCGTTGCACTCGATAACCGATGCTCATAGCCGATGCTCCCAAGGCTACGAAGCAGAGGTGACTTCATGGGAGCACTCATAGCCCGTCGTGGACTTAACGGCGGAAAATAAGGTGTCGGATCACCGTCTACATCGACGATCAGAGAGCTCTCGGTCTGTGCCACGATGATCGAGGTGAGCGAGGAGCAGCCGCCGAAGGCGTTGACACCGATGCTCATCAGAGAGGCTGGGAGGGTGATCGAGGTCATTGAGGAGCAGCCGTCGAAGGCTCCGTCACCGATGCTCGTCACAGAGTCTGGAAGGGCGATCGAGGTGAGCGAGGAGCAGCCGCGGAAGAATTCATCCTCGATGAGCATTGTAAAGGTTGGGAGGGTGATCGCAGTCAGCAAGGAGCGGCCGCGGAAGGTGCGTGTGCGAAGGGCATCCATGATCAGCTTGGCCAGGCTTTGATCCGAGCCGTCGATGGAGGTGATCTTGCTGACAGGGCTGCTGTCACAGACGGCGCTCACAATGGCACCCCAGCCCTCATTTCCGAGTCTGTTGCCACGCAGGTCAAGCCCTCCCTTTGCGATCGATGACAAGGAGCGATTGACGCTGGTGCGCAGGGCCTCCGCGATGAGCTTGCCTCCAGCAACGCCAATGCCTTCTTCTGAGGCGTCGATGGAGGAGATCTTGCTCACAGTGCTGCCACAGACGGCCCCAATGATGGTGCCCCAGCCCTCATCTCCAAGTCGGTTGCCGCGCAGATCAAGCCCACCCTTTCCTATCGACGATAGCCAGCGATTCGCGCCGATGGCAGGAGCGAGGGCTTTGGCGCCCTCTGGGCCGAGATGGTTTCTCTCCAGGTTGAGCGACGTGATGGCGCTGTTGGAAAGGTCCGACGCGATGAGAATGGCATCCGCTGGGCCGAGGTTCTTGTTGCAAAAGTCGGCCTCCTTCTGGTCACGCTTGATGCCAAAGAGCATGATGCCCTTCTCCAAGCCAATCTTGGCGAGCATCGTGGCCGACTCGGTGTCCAGCTGGTTGCTGCTCACGTTGCACTCGGTGAGCGAGCGATTCACGCCGGCGTAAAGGGCCTGCGCAATCATCTTGGCACCAGCCGGGCGGATGGCATGAAGATGGACGGGGGCGAGGCGGGCGGCCTCGCGCGCCTTCTTGTTGACATGTCGGACCCACGCCCACTGCAAAAGAAGCGCGGCGCGTCGATCAGGCGTACTGGCCAGGGCGATGAGGGAGCGGTAGGAGAGGGAATCGAGTAGCTTCTTATGGCCGACCTCGAGGTCACGACCGGAGGCGTCAATGGAGGAGATGCGGCTCGCTGTGCTGCCGCAGACGGCGCTGATGATGGCACTCCAACCCTCATCTCCAAATGAATTCTCACTCAAATCCAGCCCTCCCTTCCCAATCGACGAGAGTGAGCGGTGAGAAGCGATGGCGGGAGCGAGTGCTTTGGCGCCCTCTGGGCCGATGTGGTTGCCAAACAATCTGCAGAGGATTGTGCAGGGCAGCTCAGGAGGGCTGTACATGGAACTCGAGTTCAAACAGGCCAAGTTCGAAGGGGGCCAACTTACGATAACTTGGTGAGGGACTCGTTGGCGCGAAGCAGATCTGCGACGTGCTTTGCACCGGCTGCCCCTCCGATGTTCGGGCCGGTCGAAAAGAGAGATAAGGTGTCTCCTCCGCTCAGGTCAAGCTCCGTGAGAGACGTGTTGCCTTTGAGGGCGTCGCAGATGGACTGGGTGCCTTCCTCTCCCAACTTGTTCTTGGCCAGCGAAATCTTGGCGAGCGAACATTTGGCAAGGTCCGACGCGACGAGGATGGCATCCGCTGGGCCGAGTCTCTGGCCCTGAAAGTCGGCTTCCTTCTGGTCCCGCTTGATGCCAAAGAGCATCATGCCCTTCTCCAAGCCAATCTTGGCGAGCATCTTGGCCGACTTGATGTCCAATTTATTGCCGCGCACATTGCACTCGGTGAGCGAGCCATGACCAGCCAGCGCGGTCGAAAGCTTCCCCACTTCGGCCGGTCCCAGCTGGTTGCCTGCCAGGTCGAGGGTCACCAGCCGCGGCGTGTGCCCGCCTTGCAGCAAGGCGCAGAGCCGGTCGAGGGCCACTGCGTTGCCACCGTGCGCGGTCAGATTCGTTCCCTTGAGCGAGAACGACGTCACGCTCGGACCGAGCGCCAGGCACGCGACCGCAAGAGTGAGTTGGCACGCCTTGACGCCCTCGAGGTTGATGCTCAAGGGCGTGCCCTTGGTGGCGGCGTGCCACGCGAGGCAGCAGAGCCCATCGGCCTCGATGCGCGACAGCGTGCCGAAGGCGAGGCTGCCGCCCGTACGAGGCATGCGCACTTCCGCCGGCGGCGCCCGCAGCAGCGCCTCAGTGCCCGTACCGAGCCGGGCCGCGAGCGCGCTCAGCCCCTCAGGCCAGCCGACAATGTTCTCGGCGAGCGCCACTGCCTCCTGGATGGCGTCACGGAGCGGCCCATTCTGGTTATAGTGGGTCGCCTCGTGCTCACCGAGAGGTGCAAGCGTATCTTTGAGAAAGTGGTCCACCGCCGGGCAGCGGCTGTCAGCGTCGCGGAGAAGCTTCCACGCCTCGCTCACCTCGGCATCGCGCTGCGCACCGCGTCGCAGCTGCTCGATCATGTCGCGCACGATCTTCTGCCGCTTGCCGAGCACCTGCTCGATCGTGAGCGCCGTCAAGTTGATGGAGACGATGCACTCGATCACGACGACCGAACCTTCGACGCGTGTGCGCAGCACCTCGATGCCGGTGAGTGGCCCAAAGCTGCGCATGCAAGGGAGCGAGAGCCATCCGTCAGGAGACATACCAAAGGTGAGTGTGTGCTCAGCGGAGGGATCGGGAGAGTGCGGACGCGCGTTGGCATTAGAGAGGGTCGCGCGCGCGCTCGCACAGGATCTCTCTCTCGTGTGGATACTGCGAGAGCCAGCTGATGTCGGCGCCCCGATTGACCATGCCCTGCTGCACCTCGATCACGATGCCGATGGCGGCCGGTTCGGCGCCTCGGCCACCCGATGCGTACCCCATGGCTACTGCCCGCTCGGTGGTCGTCGACATGAACGCCTGCTCGACGCCGCCGCGTACGCCGAAGGTGTTGGGCGTCCAGAACTCGTCAGGAAGCTTCATGCCGGCGATGCCGCGGTAGATCTTGATGGCCTTGGTGAGCTTGCACAGCTTGATGATGGTCGAGTTGATGGCGTGCAGCGTCGTCGTGTACTTGTTCACCTTCTGCTTGGCCACCTCGAAGGAGAGAGTGCCAGCTGCCGCCATGAAGAGCTTGTCGCGCGGCGTCGAGCCGAGGTACGCGTCGGCAACGTCCTTGGGGCAGCAGAGGCTCACCATCTCGTTGCGTAGGAAGGAGTTCTCAGAGGCGATGCCGCGGAGCACTCCGTGGTACCTGATGAGGGACGCCATCAGAGGCCATCAGAGGCCATCAGCCACTCCTTGGTACCAGGATGAGGGAGGCAATCAGAGGCGTTCAGAGGGCATCAGACGCACTTGACAAACATGGGCCCCGTGTACAGGCACGCGCCCAAGATCTCCTCCCTTATGACTTCGGGCTGGTTAGCCTCGCGAAGCTGGAGGTTCTTATCGGCGGCCGCCAGCACCAGAGACTCAAGAGTGCGGCGTTGCCGAGCGTGCGCCCTGTCGGGCATCTTCGCTGTGGACTCCATGGGCCAGGACGGGATGCCTAGCTGCGCGGGTGTCGCATCCGCATCGGCCACGAAATGCCACTCGATCCGCGACTGCGTCTCCACGCCGTAGTTGCTCGTGGTGAAGAAGTCGGACGACTCGGTGCCGGGCCCTTCCAAGTGGTCGATCCGGATCCCCTGGAGGAGGGGGGTGCGCTGTGGTGAGCACTTGCATGCAAGGCAAGTCATCAGTGGCAATCAACGTACCTGGAGCACATTCGGGTTGGGCGAGCCCACGATGCCTTCCAGGCCACCGAAGAAGGTGTCGAGGCCCGAGTAAGAAAGTTCCACCGCACCGGCAAACTTGCTCTCAAGGACTTTACTGGTACTGCTGGATGCCTCAGCCAGACCCGGCAGCTTACTGAGGTCGTTCCAAACCAACTCGACCAGGGCGCCCACGAAACTTCGCGTCGAGAGGAGCTGCGTGACTTGCTCGCGAGTCAGGTTCTTGATGCGCTCCAACGACGCGCCGGGTGCGATCTCGGGTGCGATCTCGGGGTTGTTGCGCTCCAACGGCGCGCCGGGTGCGATCTCGGGTGCGATCTCGGGGCTCGCGAGCTGCGGAGCGAGCAGCGGGGCCTGCAGCGCCGCCGCGACCGCGCGATGTACGCCCAGCCCTTTGGTCCACGAGAGGACGGTGAGCTCCCCAGACTCCGACTCCTCTTCCGGGGGCAGCTCGAGAGGGGGACATGGCGCCGTGGTGAGCACTTGCATGCCAGGCAGCTCGAGAGGGGGCAGCTCGAGAGGGGCTCCGTCTGCGAGCAGAGTGACAGCACATCCGGCCGCCTCACTGGCTGAGTCACTGCCGCCGGCTCGCTCTCCCTGGCCCTGCTCCTCCCTTGCCGCGTCCGTCGCCGCGTCCATCGCCAAAGCCTCGCCCTGCGCCTTAAAGGCCTCCGCCTCCACCTCCGCCTTCGCCTCCGCCGCCGCTGCCGCAACCTTGGAGGCTTCCGCCTCCGCCTCCGCCTCCGCCACCTCCAATGCCGCCGCATACTGCGGGGGCAGCCCGTTCACCCCCTCCACCTCCTCCACCTTGGGTGCCGCAGGCGGCTTGGGGCCTGCTCCCTCGTTGATCATCTCGGCGAATATCGCCTTGACCTCCTCCTTTTGGTCCGGTGGCTCCGGCGCGCCCGAGACGGCGCCCTCCTTTTGGTCCGATGGCTCCGGCGCGCCCGAGACGGCGCCCTCCTTTTGGTCCGGTGGCTCCGGCGCGCCCGAGACGGCGCCCTCCTTTTGGTCCGGTGGCTCCGGCGCGCCCGAGACGGCGCCCTGGTCCGGCTGCTGCTGCGTCCCACGCTCAACGCCCAGCCGAGCTTCGAGTTGGGCCGCGCGCTGCTCCGCTTGTCGGAGTCGATCGCCGAGTGAGGCGGCGAGCTGCGCGGCCTGCGCCTGCGCCGCGCTCGCTCGTGCCTCGAGCGCCTGCCGCCGCTGCTCCTCGTTGGTCGCGTTCACCTTCGCAGCCTCCAGCTCCGCGGACACTCGTGCGTGGGCCACTCGCAATCTCGCGAGCTCTTCCGACAAGGCCGGGCGCCAAGCGTTTGGCAAGCCCCCCTCTGCTGGTGACCTTGCGGAATCAACTGGCCGGTAATCTGGATCGAGATCCTCATCGCCGCTGCCATCGCGCTGCGACTGCACAGCGGCTGAGGCGCATGCAACGGCTGAGGTGCATGCAACGGCTGAGGCGCATGCAACGGCGCCCTCGTCTGCCGCAGCGGCTGATACGTGTAGGAGGCTACTTCGTGAGGAAGTACTCGTACGTGCACGAGCCCTCGCAACTCTCGCCTCGGGAGAATCTCGAGGAATCTCGGGAGAATCTCTGCTCGGGAGAATCACGGCCCTCTCGACTGTGACGATCCGCTGCGCCTCGGTAGACTGCTGCGAGATCGCGGGCCTCGCGACTATCTCGACGGTGACGATCCGCTGCGCCTCGGGAGGATGCTGCGAGATCGCGGGCCTCGCGACTCTCGCCTCGACTGTGACGATCCGCTTCGCCTCGGGAGACTGCTGCGAGATCGCCGGGCTGGTGGAGATCGAGCCAGAGATCGAGCCGGCCGCGCCCGACTGCATCTGCTTGAGTGCCGCCTCCTGGGCAGGCGTGATCTCAGCCACCGTGATCGCAAGCTTGGGGGCCTCCTTTTCCATATTTGGGAGCGCCACCTCCTCGACAGGCGTGATCGCTTGCTTGAGGGCCTCGCCATATGTCCCCCTTTCCATATTTGGGTGCGGACTTTCCGCCCTACAGGCCGCTCGGTCAGACGCGAGTAGTGGCGTCGCGTCAGCCGACAGCTCCGAAGACGGCCTTTGCTCTGTGATGCTCTGTGAAGTCAGCTCCGAAGAAGGCCTCATGCTCTGTGAAGTCAGCTCCGAAGAAGGCCTCATGCTCTGTGAAGTCAGCTCCATTCCTTCGAGCCTCGGGATGCTCTGCGGCGGCGCCGAGAGCGACAGGGCTTCCAGTTTCGCCAGGGCTTCGGCCGCTTCGTCTTCGGCGGGGGTGAGGGCGGGGGCGTGGGCGGGGGCGGGGGCGGTGGGGGCGGCGGCAGCAGTGGGGATGGTGTGAGCGGGGGTGGGGATGGTCGAGGTGGGGGTGGGGGTGGTGGCAGTCCGATCAATCTCGCCATTCGAGACTGCCGCCGTTGGCCCGAGGATCCACGAGTGGCCGAGCAGCTGCTGTGCCGTAGGACGCTCCTTGCGCGCCACCGTCATGCACGCGCGCACGAATTCGCGCGCCGGCGCCATCGTCGCTTCGCCCTCCAGCCTCGCCATCATCTTTCCTCGCCTCACCCTCGCCTCACCCTTGAGTCGACGGAAGGAGAGGTCGACGTTGCGCGCGGCGGCAACCAGCGCTTCCTCGGTCGCCTCCTTGGGCAGGTCGAAGGGCAGCTCGATGCACAGCAGCACGTGCGCCGTCACACCCACGCTCCACACGTCGCAACCTGCGTCGTATGGCTCGCCCTCCACCTCGCCCGTCTCGTCCGCCTCCGCCTCAATCCACGAGAGCACCTCGGGCGCCGCGTACTCGGGCGAGCCGGCGACGCCCGTCAGCTCCATGGGCCCGCCACCGCCATCTGCTGCCTCGCCCAGCAACGCCGCGTACCCAAAGTCGATGAGCGTCAGGTGCGGCCGCTCCGTCTCCTCCTCGCTCACCATGATGTTCTCGGGCTTCACGTCGCGGTGCACCACGCCGACCTCTGCGAGCGCCGTGAGCGCCGTGAGCAGCTGCTGCATCAGGTGGCGCACGTAGCTGCTCTTAAGTGCCCCATGCTCGTCTACCACATCGACGAGCGTGCGGCCCGGCACGCGATCCATGGCGAGATAGATGGCGTCGGGCGAGCGAACGACCTTGTGCAGCCGCACGGTGTGCCATGCGTTGCCGGCGCGCTTCAGCGCCAGCACCTCCGCCTCGAGCATCTCGAGGCCCTCGTCATCCTCGACGATTGCGACAATGTCGAGCTCTTTGAGCGCGAGCACCTGCCCAGTCGCCTCCTCCACGACCGAATAGACCTTGGAGAAGCGGCCCTCGCCGAGGGGTATAGGGTCGACGGCGTATAGGGTCGAGATGTCAGCAGTTGACGCGTCGCAGAGCTTCGTGACGCTCGCCAATCGCTGATCCTCCTCTGCGGGGACTGATACGCGTTCCACAAACCCCTGGGCCTGCAATTCTTCCTTGAACTGGTCCTCAGACATGGCCGCCGGCACTTCCATCGCATCGCGCAACAGCGCGAGCCACTGGTCTGTCAGCGCATCGCCTGCGGATAGCGTCACTTCCAACTGCTCACTCACCTCGGCGGCCCTACGAGCGGTGAACACGTAGGCGACGGACGCCCCAGCTGGCGCCCTAGCTGCAGCCTCCAACTCCTCCTCAGAGGCCACCCTCATCAAAACCGAACTTTGAGGCGCGCGCGCGCGCAAACTTGACCGACGACTTTCAGAGCTGAAAGACTGAGGAATTTCAACCACTTCCACGCAACCTTCCGCGACCCGGAAGTGACGAAGCGGTTGCACTTCAATCTCGGAGATCGCCAGTTAGTCGCGACCCCTGTGACCAATGGTGCATCACAAGGAGCTCACTCTTAGCGTCGCTTTTGCGTCGTGAACTCCGCGTTCATCGTCGCGCAGACAGCAAATGACCGCCCTGGCGGCCCTCATCGCTGCCTCCTCCGTGTCAGTAGCGAAACCCATCACCGGCCCATGGCCGCAGGCATTTCCTGCCAAGGAACTCTGCTCCAATTGCGGCTTGTGCAAGTCGGCAGTGGGCGTACCCTCAGTCACCACCGCCTGTGCCTTCATAGGTGACGGGATGGCGCGTGCGGAGAGCATCGAAGCCAGCGTCCACGGCCGCGCTCGTCGCATCGATGAAAGCCTCGACGAGGCTCACTTTGGTGTGCACGAGACCATTGTGCTCGCACGCGGATTCCTCAACAATGCGCAATGGACGGGTGTGGCGACAGGAGTAGCTCTCGCATGGCTGGAGAGCGGCGAGGTCGATGCCGTCGTCGTGACTGGCTCGGACGCGCGGGATGGCTTCGGCGCCCCACAGCCCATACTCTGCCGCACTCCTGCCGAGGTGCTCCAAGGGCGACGGGTGAAGCCCTCACTGTGCCCGTCGCTCCAAGTCCTCGACGAGATCGCGGGAGATCCGTCCATCCGCAGGCTTCTCTTCTGCGGCGTCGGCTGCGCCGTGCAGGCGCTGCGTGCCCTCGAGGGCGCGTCGCCCGAGGCCGCGCTCGGTCTCGAGCCCGATGGTCTCTTCATCCTCGGCACCCACTGCGTCGACAATAGTCCGACGCCGCAAGCGGCGAAAAGGTTCGTCTCGACCCTGCCGGGCATTGGCGCCGAGCGCGCCAAGGACGTCCTCGCGTACGAATTCATGTCTGATTTCCGCGTCCACGCGCGGCTCCGAAGCGTGGGCGAGAGTGGAGCCGGCGAGGAGCGCGGCAGCAGTCGACAAGCCGAGGGCGGACCGGTAAGCCTAGAGGCAGACGCGCCCGCCGCTGAGGAGGTCGTCAAGGCGGCCTACATGACCTTACCCCCCTCCATCGGCATACCCTCCATCGCGCCCTCTTGCTTCGCGTGCTTCGACTATACCAACGGGCTCGCCGACCTCGTGGTTGGGTGCGTGTCACTGAGTGCCACTGAGTGCCATTGAGTGCCACTGAGTGCGACGAATTGCCTCCCTCATCAGCCACTGATTGCCTCCCTCATCAGCCACTGATTGCCTCCCTCATCAGCCACTGATTGCGACGAATTGCCTCCCTCATCAGGTACATGGGGGCTCCCTTCGAGGGTGCTAAGGATGAGATGGTGAGCGCACCCCTGATGGTGACGGTGCGCAATCCGAAGGGGAGGATGATGCTCGAGCGTGCGGTCGCGGCGGGGCGGGTACAAATCCTACAGGAGGGTGGCCACGGCGGGCGTGCACTGCTCTCGACCGGCGACCGCCGACCCATCACTATGAAGACTGTGAGCCGCGACACGATGGTCCAGAGCCTCACGACGCCGGGCTTCGTCGCCGGCGACCGAGGCGCGCCACCCTGGGTGGGCAACTTCCTTGCGTCCATCATCGCCCGCACTCTGCCCAAAGGGCTCGAGTTCGCGCGCTACTCCATCGACTACCACTTCCTGCGCAACGCCCTCTATTGTGAGGATCGGATGGGCAAGGAGACCCCCATGCCTCTGCATGCAAGTGCTCATCACGGCGCCGTTTCCATCGTTCACAGGTGAGGATCGGATGGGCGAGGCGGGAGCGGCGCGCCACATTCCACAGGTACGTTGATTGCCACTGATGACCTGCCTTGCATGCAAGTGCTCACCACAGCGCGCCTCGCCACCATCCCACAGGTACGTTGATTGCCACTGATGACCTGCCTTGCATGCAAGTGCTCACCACAGCGCGCCTCGCCATCATTCCACAGTACGCCAAGGCGCTCATGGCGGGCTATGCGGAGGAGATGAAGGAGCTTCGACGTGCGGGGGGCAGCAGCAGCAGCGGTGCTCAAAACGGCGCTCAAGGAGTGGCGGCTGGTGGCACTGGCGCGCCGGCTTCGATGCGCACCGATCTCGACGCCTGGTCCGTGTTCTTCCGCGAACTGCTGCTGCTGTAGGCATTGCAGCGCCGCATCGCTCTATCGCATACCCCTGGGCAACCGTCCTCGAGAACTCGAGAGACGATGCACAGGTTATACTTGGTTGAGTTTGGATAGGGCGCAAGCGACGATCTCGAACAGCGCGACGGCACACGCCCGACGACGCGGCTATGAACCTTGAACGGCTTTCCGACGCTCGCGGGATCTCGTCAAATAATCTAATTTCAGACCGGGGCCACCTTCCGTTCCGTCACGGCCAGCACAGGCGGGTGACACAAGACCGGACACGACGGAAACACTAACCCACTGATGGACGAATACTTCTAACCCTCGCCCGGTTAGTATACGGTGAGACGACGAAGGACAAAAATCTAACCCTCGCCTTACGGCCCCTCCTAGGTCGTGCTGCGTACATGGCCACGCGCGGCGGTGTGAGGAAGACGCATAGCCCTCGTGTAGGGTGTAGCCCGGCTTGCCCTCCTTCGCTCCTTGCCATTTAGGGCTCCAGGTGCGAGGTGGTGACTGTTGGTGGGGATACCGGTTCAAAAACACCGGGGGGAGCCGGACACACGAGACAGACACACGAACCACACAAACCGAACCCCCTCAAAACCAACCCCCACCGGTAAAGGTGTGTGTCCCGTGTGTGTGTCCCGGCCCCCCCTCCCCCGGGTGCGTCGTGGGGTTTCGCTATCCTTTTTGGGGGGGGGTTCCTATCGGATACGTATCCTGATGTATTTCGATGTATCTTGCATGTATCCTGATCGTATCTTGATGTGTCCCGTTCATATACATCAAGATACATCGAGATACATCAAGATACATCAAGATACATTTGTATCTGTAACTTTGGCTATCATTGGTGGAAATGTATCTTACCTAGGGATATGTATCCTTCTTTACGATACATTCAGGATACATTTAAGATACATTTAAAATACAATGTATCTTAACCCTCAGATACGTGACACACAAGATACATTCAAGATACATATGGGATACATCGAGATACACCTCAAGATACGTATCTCGAGCCCTACTTGCGGCCGCGCTTGGATACCCCCAAACCCCCGAGATACGTGTCCCGCATGTATCCCGCATGTATTCCGCATGTATTCCGCATGTATTCCGCATGTATCTTGATTACCTCTGAGGATACATGTATTTCGCATGTATCTTGCATGTATCCCGCATGTCTCCTTCATATCAGATACATCTCTCTCTGGATGCATTTGAGATACATGTATCTCATCATCTTGTATCTTGAATGTATCCCGCATGTATCTTGATCACCCTTGCAGATACATGTATCTCACATGTATCCCGCATGTATCTTGCATCTCAGATACGTACCTCGTCATGACGCGTCCAAGATACATGTATCGTGATTTTGTATCTCAGGGTGTATCCTGATGTATCATAAGATGTATCGTGATGAAGTTGAAGAGTCCAAGATACACGTATCCCGATGTATCTTGATATGTATCCAGTGTGACACCAAGGAAGCGCGCAAGATACATGTATCTTGATGTATCTGATGTGTATCCCAAAATGTATCTTGGACTCTTTTGGGATACGTGTAAAATACATGCAAAATGACAAGATACATGTATTCTCTTGGAATGTAACAGAGCATGTAAATACATTTTGAGATACATCAGGATACACTCAGGATACGTGTATCCTTCAGGATGCATGCAGGATACATGCAGGATACATCAGGATACGTATCCGATAGGAACCCCCCCCCAATTTGTATAGGAAACCCCCCCGCACCCGTCCACCACCAGGGGGCCAGCGCCGAGAGTAAGAGAGTGTGCCACGCCGAGAGGGTCATTGGAGAGGGTGGAGGCCCTGGAGCCTGCGGTGGAGCTGGAGGCTGTGGAAACTGGAGCGTGGAGGGAGCTGTGCCACTGTGGACAAACAGTGGAGGCCTGGAGCCACCCTGTGCTCCCTGGAGGGAGGGACTAGACGACCGGACTGGCTCCTCTTCTGAGTCGGCCGCGGGGAGTGGTCGGCTCCGGGCCTGCGGCTGTTGGGTCGCCTGACGGCCGCGGCTTCGGTCGTCGCGCTGACGTGCGGGTTGTGTGTTGTTGGTGGGTTTGGATGGTTGTGAGGTTCGTCACTGAGTGTGGCCCGTTTGTCTTGTGCGTCTGCGTCCTGCGTGTCCTTTGTGTTAGAAGTCACACAGACACACATTCACATTCACACACACACCTTCACACCATGGCGTGTCCCGGCTCCCCCGGTTCTTTTTCCGGTACCGGTACGGCGCTCCTCCTCAATTTCTGCACTCAATTTCGTTCGCCACCGAGATGCTGCACGCCTCTGCAACGATGCACTCGCGTGCGCTCGCTGCCATAGTAAGCCTATTCGTGCATGCCCCCACACCACCTGGCTCGGTACCGCACCGATCCGCCATACAAAAGTCTGGAATAGGCGAGTTTGCCCTCCAGAACCATGGCAGCTACGCTCGCCGGCATGGGTATTTGCACCTGACGCAGGCGAATCTCTCAACGGTGAAGGCCAGGCAGTATGTTGCGATGATTTACCCGCTAGCTTGGGCAAAACTCTGGCTGCTGATGGAGCTGTTCACTGATGAGCGGTTCGCATCGGTCGAGTTCTGGGCATGGCTTGATGCGGATGCCTTTGTTGTTCGTCACGACTGGACTCTCCCGAGTGTCTTCAAGCGCGCAAATGGGAAGCCTGGCTGCGGTGTCATCGTCAGCTGGGATATCGGCTACGATGACGAAGCTAGGGCTTGGCTGTCAGAGACGGAGCGAGTCGCTGGCTCACACAATATGAAAGCAGCGCGTCCCTTCGACAAGTACCGGTACATTTTCAATACCGGCGTGATGCTTTTGCGCAACGAGCTTAACACTATTGATCTTTTGACACGTGCCATGGACATGGCTGTGCGTGAGCGCTTTCGTTCGGATTGGGAGCAGGGCGCGTTTACAGATCTGTACCTGGATCACCTTCATGTCCGAAAGGTTCTTTGCCCTGTCGACCGCCACCTACTACAAGGCATGGTGAAGCTTCCCGAGGATCGCGAGCTGGTGGATCAGGCACGCGTTTGGGTTGCACACGTAACAGACGCCAAACTGGACAAGTCGGGAGTGCAGGCGCTCCTGAGCGGTACTTACCATCGCCGGATGAAATACAGCACACCTACTGGTCAAAAATCTCGGAACTCGTCTTTTCGAGACTCTTCTGTTTCGAGAGGGTCGGCAAAGCGTGTGCCTTCTGAGCTACCATGGTGCATCGTCGAGTCGGAAGACCGGCCACGCACCCCCGCCAGAAATGGCCGATCGAACTACTGGCAAGCAGCTGCTGATCGCAATGAACGGTACGCACGTTGCCACGGCTACGGCTTCGCGTACGTTGAGCATACAGGTGGACAGCATGGAAAGGGATGCTCCCATTCCGTACGCGGCAACCTGTCGCCTTACTGGTGCAAAATACCCGCGGTAGCGCATGTGCTTCAACACGGCATCAACGGACGTAGGTGCAACAGAGTCGTCTTCCTTGATTCCGATGTCCAAATTGTCAATTACTCGATGAGCCTCGATGCGTATCTTGAGCACGGCCGATCGCTCGGCGATGAGGCTCTAATTGATGATGATTGGTCGCTCCTCTTCACGTCGAACGCCCCTCACGTCAATGCCGGTCTGTGCACGGGGATATTCTTCGCTCGCAGCAAGTCAGATAGCTGCGGGATCCTGCGGAACTGGTGGGATGCGGATTGGCCTGATAAGAGCCGCTGGTCCTGGGAGCAGGGCGCTATGGCTGATGGCGTCCATCTTTACAATCGTGCGTATGGAGCTCGTGTGCGCGTGCTTCCCACTTCCCATACGTGGCGTGCCGAAGACATACCAAAGCTAAAGGCATTTACGCCCCCAGACCGTCGTGATCCACTCTTTTATCACCGTTGCTCGCCAACGACAGGGGCCAGGAGCAAGGATAGCGGCAACTGTGCACCACCCACCACCGCACCTGATGCTGCTGCTTTGCATGGCTACTGCTCTCGGGACCTCTCCAGCGCAAGAGCGGAAGTTGCCCTCGTCAAGCTTCCGAGCGCAGCCATGGTCTTTGATGAGGAGAAGTCACTCGAGAGATGTCCTGCGGCAATACCACGGCCGGGCGTCACGTCTGCATCATTCATGAATGCAAGGACGTGCTGCAACGGCAGTCCGCTCCGGCCATCACTCACTCACTTGGATGGCACTGCTGTGGCGCCCGGCCTTCATAGGCGACCCTGCTGGTCCAGTGCGACCGTGTCGGCGAACGAAGAGTGGACATGCTGGACTCCCAGCGCACCTCGGGCGCCTTCGCAGTGGAGGTCAGCGGCGATCAGCAACATCCTCCCCAGCCTCCAGCCCCCCAGCCCACGCACACAGCACAGAATATTCGACTTAGTCTTGATCAACCACGAGTACGATTTGGCAGCGATACGCGCCAAGGAAATCGGAGACTGCGTTGACAAAATCATCTTTGCGCAGCCAACGTTCAATTTCGCAACCGGCGAACCCGTCAGAAGTCGCCCACCTTTTCCAGCACGTCTGCTTAGTATGCATCCAAACGTCATCTTTTATCCGATTGAGCCCACGGGATTGGAATCGTCCTGCATGGGTGCTGCCAAGACTGCATGGTGCCGCGAGAGCTTCGCTCGTAATGCACTCCTTCAGGCGTTTGACGAGCTTGGTGGCCATGATGACGACGTCATCTTCATTTCAGACGCGGATGAGATCCCCCGTGCCTCTGCTGTGGACAGCCTGCGCATCAAAATACTTGCACGTCAGCCTGTCTTGCATCAATTGACATCCATTCACCATTTCAAGTATTCGCTCCACTGTGAGGAACGCTCAGCATGGCAGAAGGGGCCAGTTGCGATCGACGCTTGGAGGGCTCGAGAGATAGGCTCGAACGCTGTTCGCCTGAGTAAGCCGCCTAACTGTGTGGCGAGCGGCTATCGCAGCAGCTGTGGCAAGCCGCACATTGCATGGCACCGGGTTGCAAACGCTTCTTGGCACATGTCAAGCTTGAGCGGGGGCATTGAAGGCCACATCTTCAAGCTGCGCAGCAACAGTGAGACAATTGTATCCAACAACCTACTCGATGAAGAACATGTCAGGTGGCGAATGGCAAGGTGCCATGACCATCTAGGGCGAGACAAAAATCAACGTCGCAATTCTCAATCTTGGTATAGCATAACCAGGTGGGGCACGGCGCAGCTGCCCTCGTACCCTGATGTACCACAAGTTGTGGACAAACTGCTGAAAAGTGGCAGATTTCTGCACTATCTGAGCAATGGCACCTCTTTGACTGCACCAAGGGCTGCAGATCTCGCCGTACTCCTGAATCTGCCGACAAACCATCAGAAGTAAGCGCAATGCGGTGTCGGGTCAGCACCAAGTTCGTGGTCAGCACCAAGTTCGTGGTCAGCACCAAGTTCGTGCCTCAGCACAAAAATCAAAACGTTCGCGGTACAGTGCGGTGTGCGTTGGCCGTTGCGTGTTGATTTCGACGGGCGTGGCTGATCGGATTGGTCATTAGTGCTCTCGTGCTGCTTACGTGTTACGAGTACGTATGCTCTTATCGCGATGCTCTTATGATTATAATCGGTAAGCGGTCGGGTTGGACACGCGTTCGACGGCCGTGGGAGCGCTGGGGCCTGCTGGGACGTCACCGGCGTCTTTCCACGCCCGCGCTTTCCCGGCGCGCACCGTGACCCACGCGAGGGACACACCCGTCCGACCGCCGCACAGCGCGGGCGGGACGCTTCCTAGGCGGGCTAGGGCGGGACAGCCGAGCGGGCGGGGACAGGCTAGGCGCGGCGCTAGGGGCAGCGCAGGCCGGAGCGTACAAACACTCCGCTCTGTCATACCGCCAAAAATACCAATGCTCTAACTCTGTGTGCGGTGTTTAAAGGAAGTTTCCAATTTCCGAAAGCTATAGAGAACGCACGTGGGACGTGGCGTCGACGTTCCAAGAGCGATTCGGTGACGAGGGTCGGCCCGAATGGCGAATCGCAGATTAGAGATTTATTTGTTTTGACGAAGGTGCTAGGTGGTACTGTGTCGAGAGTCTTTAGAGTTTTAGAAGTTTTGTCGCGGGTTTTCCATGGGAGTTGGTTTCGGGCAGGGGACGGTGTTCCTTTTTAAACTAAATGCACTGAACGCAGAAGTGCCAAGTGGTTCGACCAAGGTTGCAGTGCCGTGAAGGAGTGGTGGCGCCGCCGCCATCGTCCTACGCCAGGCAGCCAACTGTACATGCTCAGATCATGCGCTCGCCCGCCTGTAGCTAGGGCTGTAGGAGGGGGATAGTTGTGTTGGAAGGGAGCTGTGTTGAGCGTCGGGTACGAGCTTAGTCGTACACCAAGCGCTGGGGCACTCGCACGTCGCCCCGATGGGGAACAATGTGCCGCTTCCACCTCGCTGGCCAAGGTGTGAGTGACAGCCATGCGCATCCATGCAGATCACACGGCCCGCGCGCGTCAGCAGTCGCATTGCCGTGGTTTCACTGGTCGGCCACCATAAACTCTTCTCTGGACAGCATCCCATCCCCGTCAAGGTCGAGCGTTTCGAAGCCCTTCTTGTACTCGTCGAACGTAATGAACCCGTCGCCATCTAGGTCGAGCTTGGTAAAGGGCAGAGATGACGCGAGATTGAACTCTTCCATAGAGAGCTTTCCATCCCTGTTCCTATCCATGATGCGGAAGGCAGCGTCATACTCCACACGGGTGATCTTTCCATCGCCGTCGGCATCCAGCGAATCGAATGCGAACTTCGGACCAGCAACGCTCTGCAGCTCCACCCGGGTGATGAACCCGTCGCCATCCAGGTCGAACAGAGCGAAGCCTGCCTCCCACTCCTCCCTCGTCAGGAAACCGTCTCCATCCAAGTCGATCTTCTCAAAGATGGCGTGGGACACGGCACCAAACTCCTCCTTCGTGAGCTTCCCATCTTTGTCACCATCGATGATGTCGAAGCCAGCATTGTACTCCGCCTGAGTGATGCGGCCATCCATGTCAACGTCGAGCACATCGAACAGGAAGCCAGATCGAGAGGCGCACATGAACTCCCACTTCGAGAGGGTGCCGTTCTTGTTGAAGTCGATGAGATCAAAGCCGGCCTCGTACTCGGCCCTAGACAACTTCCCGTCGCCATCGGCATCCAGGGTCGCGAAAAAGGCGCAGTTGAACTCCTCCCGGCTCAGCTCTCCGTTCTGGTTGACATCCATGACGTCGAACGCAGCGTTGTACTCTTCGCGGGTGATGACACCGTCTCCGTCTCTATCGAGCGCCGCGAACAGGAATCCCGGGTGCGCCAGGGTGTGGAACTCCGTGCTGGTGATGTATCCATCGTGATCTTCATCAAAGTACTCGAACACTGAGTGCCACTCTTGCCTCGAAATGTAGCCATCGCCGTCCTTATCGATGAGGTGGAAGGGAGCTCCCGAGGCGCAGTTAAACTCCTCCCGCGTAATGTGGCCATCGCCATCGGCATCGAGGACGTTGAATCCGGCATTGAACTCGGCGCGCGTGATGCGGCCGTCGCCGTCGACATCGAGCAGTGAGAAGAGGAAGCCGGGCCGAGCCGTGATGTTGAACTCCCTCTTGTCGATCATGCCGTCCCGATCGATGTCCATGAGCGCAAAGCCAGCGTCGTACTCCTCTCGCGAGAGCTTGCCGTCCCGGTCAGTATCGAGCTTGGCAAAGATCAGGCTTGAGATGCCCGAGCCAAACTCCGTCTTGGAAAGGAAGCCATCCTTGTCGGCATCGAGGATGTCGAAGCCGGCCTGGTACTCCTTGAATGTGATGCGCCCGTCGCCGTTGGTATCGAGCAATTCAAACACAAAGCCACCGCGTGACACGATGAGGAACTCGGCCTTCGTGATCTTGCCATCGTTGTCAAGGTCGAAGTGCTTGAAGCCTTCTTCCCACTCGTCCCTCGTGAGCTTTCCATCGCCGTCCTTGTCGATCAAGGGGAAGGGCAGGCATGAAACACAGTTGAACTCGAGCACAGTGATGTAGCCGTCCTTGTCGAGATCGATCATGTCGAACGCTTTCATGTACTCTTCCTTGGTAATCTCCCCGTCGCCGTCTGCATCGAGAGCCTCAAACGAGAAGTTGGGCGCCACGTGCCCATGAAGCTCGGCCCGGGTGATGAACCCGTCACCATCATTGTCGAACAGGTCGAAGCCTGCTTCGTACTCAGCTCGGGTCAGCAGCCCATCTCCGTCCGTGTCGAGCAGCTTGAAGGGGGCGCTGCTCTCAGTGCCAAACTCCGCCCTGGTAATGCGACCATCCTGATCTTTGTCGATGAGGTCAAAGCCAGCGATATACTCTGCCCTCGTGATGCGCCCATCCTTGTCGCCATCCAGAATGTCAAACATGAACCGCGCTGCCGACCCCGCCTCCGCCATAGGCTCCGGCTCTGGCGCCGGCTCTGGGAGAGGCCTCGGCTCCATCTCCGGCTCCATCTCCGGCTCCGTGGTATAGACCGTGGACGTCTGCTGCGCGCCGCGCCGCCCGCCCGTATCAAACTCAGCTCCATCGACCACCGTCGCCCCAGACCCAAGCACGACGACTGTCGCCTCCGCCTCTGCGGACGCCTGCGGACTGTCGCTTCCGCCGCTGCGGACTGTCGCCTCCGACTCTGCGGCCGCCTCCTCCTCAGGCGTGACTGCTGCTATCAGATCCACTGTCGGAGCCTCAATCGCCATGACAATCCGTTTGCCACTACCGACAGCTTTCTTGGCAGCGAGGCCCGAGGCCGACGCCGCCCGCTTGGGAGCACCGCCGCCGCCGCCGCCGCCGCTGCCGCCACCGCTGCCGCCGCCGCCTGCACTGCCGCCACCGCCGCCGCTGCTGCCGCCGCCACCATCTCCAGCCGCGGCCGCCGCCTCGAGCTCGGCTGCTCGCTTGATCATGTGTGTCAGCTTGTACTCGGGCAGCCCCGACTGCCGCGCGACTGTGACTGTTTGGCGTAACTTGAGCGCGTCGTTCCACAGCGTCCCCTTCGAGTGTTCCTTCTTCATCTGCGCAATCAACGGCATCAGCTCGGTACGCAGATCCTCCATGCTGGCGGCCGCCGCGCTCGCCTGCTGCGTGCGCGCCTCGAGCTCCTTGGCCCGCTTGCGATAGTCGTTGAGCACGTGCTTCTGCGCCTCGTGCTCCTCACGCAGTTTCTTGAGCTGCTGCCTGAGCTCAATGATCTCATGCGTCGAGCTCGGCTGCAACAACGGCTCGAAGGCGGCGGACACCTCTCCTTGGTGGAAACTCCCCTTGGCGGCCGCCTCGGCGGCACGCGCGCGCCCCACCTCGAGCGTAAGCTGACGATTGTGCCGCGAAACTGTACCAAGGACGTTCTTGAGCTTCGCAATCTCTGCGCGTGCCCGTTGAAGCTCGGTTTCGATCGCATCGGCGATGGACAGCCGCATCGCTGCATCGCCACCCACGTCCTTCTTGGGTCGGCCGTAAATGGCCGGCGACGGCGCCAGGGGCGTACGAGCTTGGGCGGTTTGAGCACGCTCGGCGGCGTGTGGGTTCCAGGCGTGGGCGGGGATGCCAGTATGAGCAGTGGTCATCACACCCTTGAAGAGGTTAGCGTACTCCTGCTCGGCGCTGCCACAGCGAGGCATCACACCTTCGGACGCGCTGGCGAAGAGCCGCACCTCGCCGGCTTCCAGCATGGTGTGGAGCGTTTCAAGTCAAGTCACAGCTCGCAAAGTCAATGGGCCGGATCCTTGATAATCCTCGCCGGTGTGTTAGTCCACCGAGCGACGCGACCACTGCGTGGCAGTGTTTCGCGTGGTAGTGGCTGGTCGGTACCTTGTGTGTCGATTCAACTGACCCTTTCTCAAAGTCAATCACAGAAAAGTTTTCTTTTGTCTCACCGGAAGCAGCAAGCACGTTCGTGTGGTCCGAGCAGACACGCGCCGATCGGTGTGCTGCGTCGACGACTGCTACGGGTGGCCCATTAGGCGCGCGTCACAATCGGGCGGCATTCCTCATGTTGGGAAGCATGAGGCCAGCATGCCCGGTGAGCGTTAGCGGTCTGGGCATACTTTCCATCCTCTCCGCCCACCCTTTCCTACTCCGCTGGTTACAGGGGTATTCGGTTGCGCTTGTTTAGGTACTTGTGTTGTTTCGACTAATTAGCTTGCTTCACCGGACCGTACCTAACGGCTAGCGGACCCCGCCCCCGGGTGCGGGGGGTTTCCTATCCTTTTTGGGGGTGGACGGGTGGTTTCCTATCGGATACGTATCCTGATGTATTATGATGTATCCTGCATGTATCCTGCATGTATTCTGTAGGATACATGTATCCCTTATGTATCCTGATGTATCTCAAAATGTATTTTAAATGCCCTGTTATATTCCAAGAGAATACATGTATCTTGATATTTAAGGCATGTATCCGGATGGACAGATATCCGGATATCTGTTGATCAGTGACCTTTTGGGCAGTATCTGTATCTACCAGATAGCACTTGGACACTATCTAGTTCTGTCCGGATTGGATCGAGCCACTATCCGAACATACTAGGAGATATCCGGCTCGAAACCCCACTCACCCGTCACCCCATGGGTTGCATTGCCGCGCTGCCTCTCTTCGTCTCTTGCTCCGCTCGTGCATGCTCCTCATCCCTACTCGGTGTTGGCGGAGGCAAAGTGGCAGTGCTCGAGGGTCCCATCCTGTTGGGACGCCTTGTCTTCGAGAACATACGCTCAACGCCCGCAGACGAGGCCGGGCGGCCAAGGAACTGGCGTGCCATCTTGGCAAGAATTGGCAGGCCGTCCTTTTCATTATCCTTAGCTTTCCACCAGGCCAGCACATCCAGGTCAGTGTTTTTCTCGACCGGCAGCGCGAGGTACTTATCAAGCTCGTCTTCGTGGCCCTCGAGCGTCGCCTCGGCTGCCTCCTCGACGTCCATATAGGTGCCAAGGGGAAGTCAAAAAGGAGCTCGACGCTCCCTTCGCAGCCTCCGTGCTCAGTGCCTTTGTGGTGAACGAGGGAGAGGGAGTCGTCACACCTGTGGTAGTAGGCGTAGGCGTCGGAGCAACCGGCTTCCAGTTAGCTAGCCACATGCCTTCAGCGAGCCGAGCGCGGACTCCTTCTCGTTGTCGAGGTTGGTGTTGCGCAGGCCAGGGAAGTCGTAGTCCTTGAAGCGTGGGTCGAGGAGTGTGGAAATATCGAGCTCCATGCGATGACAAGTGCAGCAAGCAGCGAGCCAGCAGCGAGCATGCGCAACACATAGTTGGCTGGCTCCCGATTGGTAGTGCTGACCACCAGTAGAGACGCGACGCTCAAAATACGCTCAATGCTGGAAGCTGGTTGCGGGCGAGCACTGGCAGCGCCCGCGTCGCGAAGAAGCGTGGCGGCGAGCATAGCCGACGGCAGCGAAGCGCGAAAGCCTTCAGCATCGCGCGGTGCGCACGTGCTGGTACTGTACTGTACCGGTATCCGGATATATCTGACTATCCGAAATATCCGAAGACTTTTTTACGGTATCTGGATCTACCTGGACCACCCACATCAGCTATCTGTATCTACCAGATGGCAAAATAGCCACTATCCGGTTAACCCGGATGGCGCTGGAGCCAGCCGGATACACGCCTTATTGATATTTTGCATGTATTTTACACGTATCCCAAACGAGTCCAAGATACATTTTGGGATACACATCAGATACATCAAGATACATGTATCTTGAGCGCTTCCTTGGTGTCACACTGGATACATTATTCACGATACATCAGGATACGTGTATCTTGGATTCTTTATCACGATACATCTTATGATACATCAGGATACACCGAGATACAAAATCACGATACATGTATCTTGGATGCGTCATGACGAGGTACGTATCTGAGATGCAAGATACATTCGGGATACATGCGAGATACATGTATCTGCAAGGGTGATCAAGATACATGCGGGATACGTCCAAGATACATGTGTGATGAGATACATGTATCTCAAATGTGCATCCAGAGAGAGATGTATCTGATATGAATTGAGACATGCGGGATACATGTTAGATACATGCGAGATACATGTAATCAAGATACATGCGGGATACATGCGGAATACATGCGGGATACATGCGGGATACATGCGGGATACATGCGGGACACGTATCGTCGGGGGGTTTGGGGTATCCGAAGCGCCCCGCAAGTAGGGCTCGAGATACGTATCCTCGAATGTATCCCTTTGTATCCGACATGTATCGTGAGTGTATCTTGTGTGCCATGTATCTGAGGGTTAGGATACATTGTATCCTAAATGTATCCTAAATGTATCTTAAAGAAGGATACATATCCCTGGTTAAGATACATTTCCTCATTGTGTACTGTACCGTAGTATACGCCCATCTCGTTCGGGAAGGCATGCTGACCCTAAAGGGAGTGTCTGTGAATTAGTCCATTTCGCTCGATTTGAGTCCATCGGAACTCTCGTTCGCTGTCTCGCCACTATCGAACGAAGGC
>JWZX01002803.1:0-24798 GCA_001275005.1 Chrysochromulina tobinii
GCACGCCGTTGAGCTGCAGAACCTCTGGATGCTCTTGCGCGACGTGGTGTCCGAGACCCCCCAAAAGGCCAAAGAGCTCGGAGTCGAAGACTTGCAGACTGTGCTGAAGAAAATGCTTCAGTCTGATGCCTCCTGGGGGCGTATGGGCGCGAACACCGTCATCTCATCGTACTACAAGACCGAAGCATTCGGAGATGCAAAGATCTCAATTAATGGATCCCCTTTTCAGGACGCGGGCATGGCAATCTCGGGTCTCGTTGCCGACATCATAAGGAGCGGCGGGAAGGGCGACAAAAACACGCGGGACGACAGGGCGCATGACGTACTCTTCGACCCGAACAAGCAGTCTTTCCTCGCGCACGTGAGGAAATACTTGGAGCACAAGAAGAAAGTGGGCGCAAACAAAATGAGCATCTCGTATGAAGGAGACCCGGAGAGGGCCCTTAAGTTTATTGAGAGCCTTCCAGAGAAAGATGAGAAAGGCAACAATGGCCATCGGATCTGGGCGATGTTGTACTCCCTGGCCATTGCGAAGGCTGCGCAGTCGCAGAGCCCGGTTGTGGTGATCCGCAGGTGCATCAAGGACCCGGATGGCAAGTACTTCCCAAAGTATGGGTTGGGCCAGGACTTCGAAATGGATTTCTTGGAACGCCGGCGCAACCTCGATGAGGTGCGAGCGCTTTTCTGGTCACCTCCCGGTCCTTCGCCCTCCCGCTTCCGCAGCCTACTCACATCCTTCGACCACACTTTTGTTTCACAGGTCTATGCATCTGCCGGGTGCAAGCTGTGCTATCCGTTGATGAGTATCTATCGGTGGAGTGCATTCGATGCTAGCCCGCCTCACTACCTTGAGATGCTGGGGAAGTCCCACGTGGTCGTCATCGAACACGAGGACACTAAAGAAGGTTTCGCGAACCTAGTCGCTGCTCTCAAAGGCGAAAAGGTGACGATTACGATTAATGCTTCAAATGGGAAAACGATCGTGGGCGACCCCGGTACGGCCACCGGTAAGGAGCTCGCTCAATTGGTGGACGACGTCATTGAGCATCGTGACCAGTGGAAGCCCAGGCCGTGGGATGACTTCGCAGCGAAGGCGACCAAGTGCGTCCCGTGCTGGCCATGCTGCGCGCTCGTCTGCTGCTGCTATCCAGTTCATTGGTTTCATGGGTACAACGTCGCGTTTGACAACCAGCACGAGCGCAACGGGCTCTTCTCGATGGTCACGAAAGCTGATGAGTGGCTCAATCAAAAAGCGCACATCCGGGTGCGTAAGGCGACCATCGGCCAGCCCGACTATATTTGGACTCCCGACATTACTGGAGTGAAAGCCTTGAACCTGCCCATTTATGACACGAACTTCCATTATGCCGAGGTGAACTTCAAGATGTTCGGCTGCTACGAGTTCTCTGGCCAGGTGAAGAACTCGCACATCTCGGACCCCCCCCACGCGGTCGCGGACTCGCACCCTCTCGAGGGCACTTTCAACGCATGAGCTATCGATGCCGTAGGGAAGAGAAGAAAGGGCAGGGGGGAATGGGGGAGGCGCCGAAACGGAACCCCAACGGTCAACGCCAACGGCCTCTGGGGTGGGACTGAGGGCGATACGAACCTACATGTTGGGTGTGTGCATGGGTGCAAGGAGCATGGGCACATGATCCTGGATGGATTGCTCCGGATCGCCGGAATGGTGTTGGTGAACCCGTCCACTGTGCAATGCGAGCGTCTCATTCGCTCTCGCGTGGTACTGAAGTCACGCACGTCGTGAGGTGTGTCCGGCAGGCGGTGCCATGAGCACGGTGCCCATCACGGCGCCTGTGGGAAACGATGGACGGCGCCGTGCTGGGCAGTAGCAGTCAGGGTGCATTCTGTTGCGCCGGCGCAAGCGGCGACGGGCGGTGCCAGCGGTGAGGGCCACGCGCGCCGCGGCCGCGCGAGGGCTGGAGTCATGTATAGGTGCGTCGCCCAACCCTAGGTCGTCCGCGCGCGCTCTCCAAGGCGCTCGCGTCGTGAGTGGTGTCCGGCGGGCGGTGCCACCATGTGCCATTCTGGCTACGGCTTTGCATCGGAGTCGGTTGTGATGGTGGAAAGTTCGGTGTGCGTGTGTCGAGTTGGGTCTGTGCGGCGTGCCGCGTGTGGCCGTGGCGGAGATTGATACTTGTATCTCTCGGTTATCACAACGCGTCGTCGCGAGCAGCAGGTGCTCGTGAAAATTCAAATAACCCGGTCGCCCGTCGGAACCCAAAAATAAAAGACCCACGCAACCATGCCCATGTTCGAGCGCAAAGCGGTCAAGGCTGGCCTGGACAAGGACGACTGCCGCAAGAACCGCAACCAGCAGAAGGTTGAGCTGCGCAAGGCCAAGAAGGAGGAGGGCCTGATGAAGCGCCGGAACATGGCCGACGTCTGCGTCGAGATCGAGGCGCCGGTGGAGGTGGAGGTTGCGTCCTCGATCTCGCAGCAGGCAGCCATCGTGCTCGGCTTCGTCCAGCGCAATGGCCCGGCCGAAGAGTTCGACGACGCCTTCGGGGCCACCAAGTGGCTGCGGAAGAAGCTCTCGCTCGCGCGCAACCCGCCGATTGATGACGTGATCCAGGCGGGCCTCGTGCCTGCCTTCGTGACAATGCTCGCTCACCCCGAGTCGACGATGCAGTTCGAGGCCGCGTGGTGCCTGACCAATATTGCGAGCGGCACGAGCAAGCAGTGCGAGGTCGTCGTCTCCCACGGCGGAGTGCCCCCGCTCATCGGCCTGCTGTCATCGCCGAGCATCGACGTGTGCGAGCAGTGCGTCTGGGCGCTCGGCAACATTGCCGGCGACTGCCCTGCGATGCGCGACCTCGTCCTCCAGAACGGCGCCACCGACAAGCTCGTCAAGCTCATCGAGGTGCGTGCGCGCCGGCGACATGCCGTCCTAGCAGCCCTCTCATGCCGGCCCCATCCCTTTCCTCCATCTACTCCTTCCCTTCCCCACACGCCCCGACTTCCCCTTCCCCACCCGCCCCGGCTTCCCTATCCTTGCCCGGCCCATCCCTTTCCCCGCCTTGCCTTTGATGTACGCAACGCCATTACTATCTGACGCCTCGTCACGGTGGCTCACGGTGGAGAAGAAACCCAGTTGTGTCTGAGGCCTCCATGCTAATCCCCATCGCCCCAGACACCCTCCCTATCCTTCCGCCGCATCTCCGCCCGATCTCCGCCCGATCTCCGCCCGACGTGTGCCTCGCCCCTTACTGATCGCCCATGACGACACGCGTCTCTCGTGCACAGGCGACCGCGTTGATGGGTCAAATGGGCCCCCTTCGCAATGCTGTGTGGGCGCTCTCCAACTTGATGCGCGGGAAGCCGCAGCCGTCGGCAGCCCATGTGACATCGGTGCTGCCCACCCTCGGTGCGAGCACACGAACACGCACTTACTCCCTTCCCTGTCCTTGTGTCCTCTTCTCTCCTCTTCTCTCCTCTTGCCTTTTTGCTAACCGCGTGAGAGTGGCGTCGACCTCTTCGGTGGCCGATTTCGTCAACTTCATCCGGCCTTCTCGCAGCCAAGCTCCTGCTGCTGCACGACGAGGAGGTCCTCATGGACACGTGCTGGGCGCTCTCGTACATCTCCGACGGCGGAGACGATCGCATCGACCTCGTGGTGCATGCTGGCGTCGTGCCGGCGCTCATGACGGTCCTCAGAGAGAAGGCGGAGAACAAGACGCGGACTCCCGCGCTGCGGACGCTGTGCAACATCCTCACTGGCTCGCACATGGCTACCCAGGTGCGCGCATGCTGATTGCGAATGAGTGCCACGCTGATTACTCGCACATGGCTACCAAGGTGCGTGCACGCTGATGGCCACCGATTGCGACTGAGTGCCACGTCCTCTCAAGTGCCACGTCCTCTCACTCCGGCTACGCCCATGGCCCCCAGGTCGTCATCGACGCTGGCATTCTGGAGGTGTTGCCCGAGGCGATCAAGTCCACCAAGGCACAGACACGCAAGGAGGTATGCGCATGCTGATGGATCCTGATTTCGACAGGGTGCCGAGGAAGCTAACCACGCGCGCACACGCCAGCCATCGAAAAGGGGAGCCAGTGATGATTACATATCGATCGAGACTCAACATAGATGGTCGATCACAACCACATGAGATTTCACGGAGGCTCCCCTCAGGCCAAGGCCTAGGCGCTTGCTGCCTTGTGCACACTGCCGCCACTGATGATGTGATGATAATGGTTGATGATGATGTGATGATGATGATGCATGCTGAGTTGCCTCGCTGATCGATGATGGCCTCACCTCACCTCTCGTTGCATCAGGCATGCTGGGCGATCTCCAACGTGGCTGCGGGCACCAGTGATCAGGTGGACCTCGTGATGCGCAGCCCGCTGCTCGCGAACGTGGTCGACCGACTCGCTAATGACGATTTCGAGGTGCGAAAGGAGGCCGCGTGGGTCATCGCCAACATCTTGCACTCGTTCTCGTCCGATCCGACCAACACGCACTGCGCGATGCGTGCAAGCACACTGGTGCAGTTGGGCGCAATCCCGCCGATGGTGAGCATGCTATGCTGAGTGCCTTCTGGGTGCATTCTAAGTGATTAGCACGTGCATGCGTGCTGAGCTGAGGTCCCTCCTCCCTCCCCGTTGCCTCACTGATCACAGGTGGCCATGCTCAGCGTCAACGACGCAGCGATGCAGAAGCTCATGCTCGAGGCCCTTGGTTCGCTGCTTGGCGCGGGCGAGCTGTTGGGCGCCTCCAAGGGCGTCAACCCCTTCCTTGTGCCTTTTGACGAAGCGGAGGGCATCGACAAGCTCGAGACGCTTCAGGTGCATGCACGCTGATGGCGAGTGATGGCCGCGTGATTGCCGCGTGGAGTGTCATCACCACTGATTGCCGAATGTAATCACCACAGGAGCACTCCAACGAGGAGATTTACCAGAAGGCGATCTCGCTGCTCGAAAAGTACTTTGGAGAGGAGGGGGACGAGGACGAGAACCTGCTGCCCAACGTGGCCAACGGCGGCTTCGCTTTTGGCGGTAATGCGCCCGCGGTCGTCGGTGGCTTCAACTTTGGCGCCTCGCCCATTGACGTCATGTAGAGAGGCGGCGCGGCGGCTCACGCTCGTTATGCAGGCGTAGGCAGGCATGCAGCCGGAGCGTCTTTCTCGAGAAGGAGGGACGGATGGAGGGAAGATGCGTCGAGGCGCTGGAGGCTGCGTCAGCTTGCCCCGGAGGGAAATGACCCTCTGGACGCGATGCGGTGCGCCCAAGCGGCGACGGCACGTATGGCTAAGGGTTTGTCGGTTGGGGGCCCGGGTGACTCCGAGGACAACTGTGTGGAACGGAATGCGATCCGAACGATCCGAGTAGGAGAGATGGAGAGTGGCAGTTACAGAGCGGAGCAGAGACGAGCGTGGTAAGAAACGTACACCACGCGGTTCTACACAGTCGTGAGGTTAGATTTTCACCGCGTTTCAGGCGCGACCTCACGGCTTCCTAGACGGCGTTCCGTATCCGCCCGACGCAGGACCGGCACGGCCGATGGGCACCCAGGGCACGGCGCGCGGCGGGCGCGGCAGGGCCCGGCCCCAGCGAGAAACCCAAAAAGCCAACGCAATACCGATGGCGCTGTGCCTCCCGCCAAAGGCCGGGCGGCATAACCGGCGGCACGAACCATAAGCAATTATGTACGGGACCACGCCCGGGATGTAAGATGACGTTGACGAACCGCTGCAGCCGCCGAGGCGCGGCGAGAGAACCGTCTACCGTGCAAAAAAGCAGAATCGTAGTCAAAGATACAAAGTCATCGACAAAGTGACCGAGCGGACAGACTGCGCCCCGTGCCGTGCCAGCCTCGTGCCAGCACCCACATTGCCAGTCGTCTCGCTGGTGCCCTGGTCGCTGGCGGAAGTTGTTCGCCGTGGGTCAGCTTGTTGAGAGAGAGGCGTCCTCGATGAGAGACTGCTGTGGGAAAACTTCGTCGAGATACTCCTCGCAGTAGTAGGCAGCCTTGGGCTGGCTCACCTGCGACTCTGCTCGCAGCCTCGAAAGGTGTTCCATCCCGCTCACCACGCGTGCAAACGGCGTGAAGTTCTGGTTGTCGAGGAAATTGGGCAGCCCGCCGTTATCGGCCAGGTTGATGAAGACCTGCGTCTGGCGCGTGCCCGGCTGGCTGGCCTGTGCAAACGAGACTGTGCCTTTCGTGTTCGACTGGCGACGCTTCTCGTCCGGCAAACGTTTGCACGTGGCGCATAGCCACTCTTGGTTGAGTTCTCTAGAGGTCGAGATGCCAAATTGTGCGATGGCGAGATCTCCGGGCAGGAAGCCAGGGAGCACGCGGTGGAAGCGGCTGCGCGTGTAGAAGCCCAGCTCAACCAGCTCCTTGAAGCGCGCTGCTGCGAGCGGCGCCCAGTCGGGCAGCACCTCGAGGGTGACCCGGCCCTCAGCCTTTGTTTGCCTGTCGAGCAGCACGGTCAGAGCCACTCGGAACGGAGGCTCCTCCGCCTTGGCGCAACTGCCTGCAATTAGTGCGGCAGTACCGCCTAGTACCGCATCGCGCCGTACGAATTGCAGGCAATTGCGTGTCGAGAGCTGTGGCGGCGTGAGTAATAATGCCATGACACTCACGATGAAGGCCGAAGACATTCCGCAAGTCAATGTGAGAATTCACAAATGAAGCGTAGGAAGCCGAGCGTGCCTCCAACGAGGGGTCGGCTCAGGGTCCCGTAGATTCAAATTCACGACATCAGGCGACAGAAGCTCCCAGCGTGAAAAACACATGCTCGCGGGGCTGATAGCAGTGGCAGCAGCGGCTGGCACCAGCGCTGGTGCTGCTGGTTCCAGCGCTGGTGCTCCTCGTGAGATCTGGTGCTCTGGTCCAATCCTCGAAGCAGTCCAGAGCGCTCGCCTCTTCCCGGACTCCAAGACTTTTGTCGACTCGCCGCTGCTCGTCCCGCCCGACGAGTGTTGGCATCGCTGGGACGCGCTGCCGCAGCCAGTGCCGCGCGACGCGCTTGCTGCGTTCGTCGAGGCCACGTTTGGGCCTCCCGGGCACGACCTGGTCGAGTGGACGCCGCCCGACCACAATCAGTCGCCGGCGCTCCTCGCGCGGCTGCCGGCCGGCACAGTGCAGGACTGGGCGGCGGCGCTCAACAACCTGTGGCCGGTGCTCGGTCGGCGCCTGAGCGAGGCAACACTCGCACACCCCGAGCGCACGACGCTGCTCCCGGTGCACCACGGCTTCATCGTGCCTGGCGGCCGCTTCCGCGAGCTCTATTATTGGGACACGTATTGGATCGTGCTAGGGCTGCTGGCGGTCGGCATGCGCCAAACGGCGGCCTCGGTGGTATCCAATCTGCTCGACACGGCGCGTGTGCACGGCTTCGTGCCCAACGGGCTGCGCCGCTACTACCTCAACCGCTCGCAGCCGCCGCTCCTCGCCCAGATGGTGAGCGCCGTGGTGAGCGCGGCGGAGGCGGCGGAGGCGGCGGAGGCGGCGGAGGCAGCGGAGGCGTTGCTTGAGACGGCCCTGCCTGTCTTGGATGCCGAGTATTGCTGGTGGATGCGCGAAGGCACATACGGCAGCGCGGTGCGCCTTGCACCGCACGACGGCCGACCCGCCGCCATTCTGAACCGATACGTGGTCGACACCGATCAGCCACGACCCGAGTCCTGGAGTGAGGACGTGGCGACGGCGGCGGCGCTGCCGGAGGCGCAGAGGGGCCATCTCTATGCTGAGCTCTCGGCGGGTGCGGAGACGGGATGGGACTACTCGTCGCGATGGCTTGGTGGCAATCCGAATCGCCATCCGAGTTTGGATCCTTCTTTGGATCCGTTTCGGGAGGGGCAGACTTCCAAATTAGGGTTGGACGGCTGTGCGCCGCTGTGCACCATTCGAACCTCCGCCATCCTTCCCGTCGAGCTCAATAGCATCCTGTACCGCAACGAGCGCACCCTCGCTGATCTACACCGCCGGCGGGCGCAGACGTTGCGTCGTCGGCATCCCGCCACCACTGAGCAGACGTTGCGTCGAGGTGCCGCCACGACGACCAGCGGCGATGTCGCGACCGACGCCGCGACCGACGCCGCCGCCGCCGCCGCCGTCGCCGGCGACGCGGCGGGTGCAGTTGCAGCGACGGCGGCCGAGGCGGCGGGCTGCGGCGGTCGCGGCTGACGAGGCTGAGATCGCGGCTGACGAGGCTGAGATCGCGGCTGACGAGGCTGAGATCGCGGCTGACGAGGCTGAGATCGCGGCTGATGAGGCTGAGATGACGCTGGCCTCGAACTACACAGCCGCCGCCGCCGCACGCCGTGCCGCCATGCAGAGCTGGATGTGGGCCGAGGGCTTGGGCTACTGGAACGACGTTGAGTGGGCCTCTGCCATGCCCCTCGCGCGCGAGAGTGCTGCCTCCTACATGCCGCTGTGGGCGGGCGCCCACGACGGTGCTCAGGCCGAGCGGGCAGTTGCGGCACTCGGTGCGAGCACGTTGCTGCAGCCGGGCGGCGTCGCGACCACACTGATCTCCACAGGGCAACAGTGGGACTGGCCAAATGCGTGGCCTCCGCTACAGCAGATGCTCGTCGAAGGTTTAGGCGCATGCGGAGCACCCGGAGGGAAGGCGCTCGCAAATCGCCTCGCCTCGAGCTGGCTCAACTCCACCCTTCTCGGCTGGACGCGCGACGGCGTCATGTACGAGAAGATGGACGCATCGCGCCCTGGCGAGCGCGGCGGCGGCGGCGAGTACACGCCGCAGGAGGGC
Organism: Chrysochromulina tobinii; assembly: GCA_001275005.1. NCBI lineage: Eukaryota > Haptophyta > Prymnesiales > Chrysochromulinaceae > Chrysochromulina > Chrysochromulina tobinii. The sequence goes on from JWZX01002803.1 coordinate 8,741, forward strand.
TTCGGATGGAGTAACGGCGTCGTACTTTGGCTGCTGGCGCAGGGCTACCTGCCGGGAGTCACTCGCGAGTGACGCTACGTTGTAGCCCCTGCTGAGCGCATACCGATACGGCTTCGCAGACACGCCACACGGTCGCCAACCGCCCACGGCCCCAAAGCGCTCCGCCGTCTCGCCCGGCTCGCCCGGCCGGCGCAGGGGATTACCGAACGGTTGTCATGCAACCGTGTACATTCTAAAAAGACCCTCTTCAGTGTACCAAAGTCCAGGTCTAAACTATGAAAGCCACATTGCTTGTCAGTACGGTGACTCGACACTCGATCCGCCTGCCGCGATTCTTCTATACTCTAACAACCTAGACCCTCAAAAAGCAGTGTGACAGAGGGTGTGAAGCAGCACATCACCCACTGCCCGCGGCCTTGAGTAATTATTTGTCCACGGCGGCACCCGCCCGTGCACTCGCAACGGATTGCACCGTTTCCCAAGATTAGCACGAGCGCTTGTCTGCAGGTGCCACGTGCGGTGCATCAACCAAACCCAGCGGTTTTAAAGGTGAGCTGGCAGTACTTCATCTCGCGAACCATCTGCAGCGAGGCCTGGTAGTTGTGCGCGCCCACGACGACCTCCGCCCCCGGATCTGACTCGGGCTTCTTTTTATCCAGGTCCATCACGCTGTGCAAGATGTCGCCCACCTGCACGCCCGCCTTGCTTGCCTCGCTGCCCGGATCCAGCTTTGTCACCTTGATCATCTGTGTCTGATCCATCGTGAAGTAGATTCCATACCCAGCGGCGCCCTTGTGCACGCGAATCGCGATGTCGTATGCTGGCTCGGCCTCGGCTTCAGCCATGTGTTCGAACGGCCACCCAGTGGATGCCTACCGAGAGTTGGAAGTTTGCCGTTGATCAGAACGGCGCTTTGCGTTCGCAATGCTCGGGTTAGATTCTCCATACAGTTTCGATGCCAAACATGGATTCTTTCGAAATCGCCGATGGAGAGCGCCGCCCTGCGCTTACGCATTCGCGGGCCAGACGGTCAGACGAGCAGATGGCTGCCGTGCGACATGACGCTCGTGGCGTTTGCCGAGGAAGCCAAGCTTCTGCTCGGTTGCGGCGACACAGACGTCGAGGTGCTCATCGGCGATCCTCCTAAGCGGATCGCGCCGCTCGATAGGAGGCACCTTTCCGCCGTCGCTGCGTCGGGTGACACGATCGTAATCAGACCGCTCGCTCTGGGGATCAAGCCGCCATCATTTCATGTCATCTCGAAGCCAGCTCCCTCTGCACCTGCTCAAGCGACTCGAGCTGCCGTTGCGCCATCGTCGCCGCCGCCGCCGTCGCCGCCGCCGCCCACGCCACCTGACCCATTCGAGCAGATATTTTTCAACGGCGATGGTCTCGTAGCGCGGACCGAAAGTCTCATCGATAAGATTCTCATCGAAGGCGGTGGCCTCGATCTCGATTTCGATCTCGAGGAAGACGATCGGCCTCCCAGCAGTCCTCCTGATGAGCTCTTCATCAGGAGGACACCCAGCAGCCCTTGGGCGTGCGCTGCCTGCACGCTCGTGAATACGGGTAGCGCCCTCGTGTGCGACGCATGCGGCGGCGCTCGGACGGGAGCAGCCATGAGCGCAACTAGTGCAGCTGGCTCTAGTAGAGCAGACGCCTCTCCCTCCGACCCTGTGGAAGGATCCGGTAGAGCAGACGCCTCTCCCTCCGACCCTGTGGAAGCCTGGCGTGTACAGCGGCGAGCGGCCAAGCGGCCGATGAGGAGCTCTGCTGCACTGGCGTTGCCTAGCGTCTCCGATGATCGCTCCATACTAGGCAACTCCATATTAGGTGGAGCGGAGTTGCCTAATATGGATGTGCAAGCCGCACTTCATCTGTCCACCGTTGAGAACGTGATGAACGGTGAAGGATCTGCTGCGACGCTCGAGATCTACGCGAGATCTACGCGAGATATGAACGGTGATGGATCTGCTGCGGCTCTCGAGAAGATGGTGAGCGCTCACGATGGCGCTGCCCTTGCTGCGCCTGCCACCCATGCCGCTCCGGCCGCATCCCGCTGCCAGCATGGAGCAGTGCCAATCTCAATCAACCGGCATGTGCGCGTGATATCTCAACGCTCTCCCGCCCACCACAACGCTCGCCCCGTCTCGCCCCGTCTCGCAGCCGGACGACAACAGCTGCCTGTTCCATGCGGTGAGCTTCCTCCTGAGTCCGTGGTCGTCGACGCAGGAGTTGCGCCAGACGGTGGTGCAGTCGGTGCGATCGGATCCCGTGCGGTGGGACGTAGCGACACTCGGAAGGCCCATCGAGGAGTATCTCGCGTATATCTCGGACGATAGTCGATGGGGCGGGCAGGTAGGGCTCCTCTGATTGACTCGCCATGAGTATCTCGCGTATATCTCGGACGATAATCGATGGGGCGGGCAGGTAGGGCTCCTCTGATTGACTCGCCATTCGGTGCCACGAGTTGCCTCTGAGTGCCACAGACTGTGGTTGCCTGTGGTTGCCCTCATTGCGGACCTGCGCCAATCATTACCAAATATGGCAGGTGGAGCTCGCGATCTTCGCCGAGAATCTCGAGGCCGAGATCTCCGTTACGGACGTCCAATCCGGGCGAGCGGACGTCTACGGCTCTGGGCAGGGCTTTCCAAGGCGCATCTACATGCTCTTCAGCGGGATCCACTTCGACGCGGTCGTCGTCGAGGGTCTGCGGACGGTGCCCACCACCGCCACGGCGCGCATCGCGAGGGCGGATGCGCTCGTCGCGGCGCTCGCCACCGAGCAACGAGCCTGCGGCGGCTACACGGATCAGGCGACAATGGTGCTCATGTGCGCCACCTGCGGGCCGACCAGATCCCACAGACCAGATCCCACTGACCAGATCCCACCGACCAGATCCCACTGACCAGATCCCACTGACCAGATCCCACTGACCAGATCCCACAGACCAGATCCCACAGACCAGATCCCACCGACCAGATCCCACCGACCAGATCCCACCGACCAGATCCCACTGACCAGATCCCACTGACCAGATCCCACAGACCAGATCCCACCGACCAGATCCCACCGACCAGATCCCACCCCGATCCGGCGTGCGTGCGAGTGCTCACCACGGCGCCGTTGACCCTCCCACAGGTGCGCCGCCTGCGGACAGATCGTTCACGGCGAAAAGGAGGCCCGCAGGCACGCTGGCTCCTTTGGCCACAAGGACTTTGTGCAGCCCGGGGGCTATTCATAGCTCCAGCCGAGGCTATTCATAGCTCCAGCCGAGGCTATTCTTAGCACCAGCCGAGCTGCTCCCTCCGATCAGGATAGGCCCTGGGCTAGGCTAGTTCTACATCATGGCGGGCACTCTCATCTCAACTGCGCCTCTCTTTCCAGCGGAGCAGGTTGACAATCAACCGAATCTCAAAACGCACACCGTGAACGCGCGCGCAGCGTGAACGCACGCGCCCATAACAATGTTCACATCTTCAAGAGCTGAGGTCTTCCAAACCCCTTGTTTTCTTATGAGACGTGATTAAAAGCGGCCACCAGCCCGAAACGAACTCTTTTGTAAAACTCAGCACGGACAACATCGAAAAAACCCCGGAAAAGGAAATCTTCCTTTTCAAGGTCCTGGACGAACGACAATCAGATGTCGAACCTAGCGAAGGTGAACCTATCGACGGTGGGCGTCCCATCGCTACGCCCGCGGGATTTCGCGAAACACAGACGGGAATCGAGCTTCGTGCTCACCCTAAACCCTCCTCTTGGTGCTGCTCGCTCGCTGCCGGAGCGGCTGGAAGACCAGGCTCGCTTCGGGGGGGCTGCGTCCAAGTCCAAGCCCTCCTCCAAGTCCATGACCACCACCCACGCTCAGACCGTGAAAAACACCGTCTGGCATAGGCAGGAGAGGGTGTCAATCGCTCGACTCCACGCGCTTGGTAGTTCCGTCTCGCTTCCAGGGACACGTAAAGAGCTCAGCCCCTCACTCAAGGCGAGCGTCAACAGACTGACGCGGCCGAAATCAATCGAAGTGTTCGAGTTCGAGGAGCACGGCACTCCTCCGCTTGCATTGCGCCGCAATTCCGCCTCCGACTTCACCTTTCCGAGTGCGTCCGACATGTCTCAGTACATGGCTGCTATTGCAGCCTTGCCTGAAACAGGCTCGAAGCACCGTTGACGTCGCCCCCCGGCGGAACCCTTTCTGGATTCGTTCCTAAAGCTGCACTCCCGTCGAGGGTCGAGCGACTGACACCGTGCCAGAATCGCCCTACGTCTGCGAGACGGAGACCTCAGCGCTCGAGGAGTACGACGAATTAGTTCTACTGTGGAAGTAGCACTACGTACCGTTCAGCTTTTTATGGGACCGTTTGTGTCTTTGTGAGCTCCGAGTCTCGTGAGAGGTGTCGTGACTCGTGTGTGGCAGTAGCAGTAGTGTGTAATGTAGTGTGTAGTAAAGCATGATATTCTCAGTGTCGTGACTTGTGTCGCCCACGTCTTGACTTCTTGTATGTTCGTCTATATCGTAAAAAAGGCATGAAAAAAGGAGGACGTACCTCTACCTGACTGAAAATTTCTTCATCTTCTCATGTTTATGCGAGTTTATGCCAGTGAGAAGCGTATACACCTGATCTTCGATGTATGTAGTCCGCGAGAGGGCGCAGCGGTCCTCAGGTAACTGTTGCCCGAGGACCCAGTGTGCTGCTAGTCGGTCGTGATGATGCCCTTTTCCTGCCTTGATGCTCAGCGGCAGATTGAGGCAGATTGAGGCAGATTGAGTCCTTCGGATAGACTCGAGGTGGTTGATGAGCTCATCATCACGCACTGCAACCCGGAGCCTTCAGACTAGTCGAAGAGCTTGATGAGCTCGTCACTCACCGCGCTCGGCGTGAGTACACCTAGGTCGGTGAAGAGCAGCTGCACGTAATTTGGCGGCGTGTAGTCGCGTGAGGGCTTCTCCGCGATGAGCGGGGGCGGCGGCGGTCCTCGACCAACAAATGCCGCGTGCTCGCGCGCTGACTCGTGTTCGGGGAGGTCGTTTTGCGAGAGCGGGAAGAGGCGCGCAAACTTGGTGGACTCGGACGCGATGTAGAAGGGCTTTTTGAACGCGTGTGCGACGATCGCCATCTGGTACGTACCTGATGAGGGACGCCAGGTAGGTCATCAGGGGCCATCAGAGGTCATCAGAGGTCATCAGAGGTCATCAGTGGTCATCAGAGGTCATCAGGGGTCCTCAGAGTTCATCAGAGGGGCCCTCAGAGGTCATCAGAAAGGCATCCGATCGGCGAGGTCATCAGAGGCACTCAGCGTACCCGTCTTGTTGATGACGCCGCCCGACTCAAGGACCGCCTCTGCGCCGCAGAGGACCATCTGGCAGCGCGTCATGACGTAAGCGACCGCGGCGTCCTCGACCATTGTCACCGGCACACCCGCCTGCGCCAGCTGCTGCGCCGTTGTGTGCCCGTCGCCTTGAGGGTGCGACTCGGCCACGATGACGCTAAAGTGCTTCGTCTTCGCGGCCGCGAGCAGCAGCGCGACGACGCAGCGCGAGTAGCCCAGCGTGAGCACGACGCCGCCGGCGTCGACAAAGGGCGCGCCGATCTTGGCGATCTTGCTCCGCGCCTCGATGGTCGTGCGGGCAAGCATCTCGCCGCGCTCGATGAGCAGCCGCCGGATGTCGTCGAAGTCGCGCGCCTCGAGCGCTGTGCGTGTAATGAAGCGGACAAAGAGCTCGCAGAGCGATGCTATCGACATCGGCGCGTCGCGCAGCGAGCTCAGCGCGGCGCCCGCCTCGCGGAGCACCTCGCTCAGGCCCATGATCGTTGTCGCGCTGCTGCCCTTGATCGACTCGGTGAGCGCTTTGATCGCCGCCGCGCTCGGCCCGGCAACCGGATCCTCGGCGAGGAAGCTGGTGTAGGCGGCTGCCGCCTTGGACGCCGCCTTGGAGACGGCAGGCATCTTGGTTGCTCCTGGACACGCAACCCCGCTCTTACGCTTGCTTTACGCTTCGTCACCGCGTGAAGGTGTCAAGACAAGTCAAGACGAGCAAGTTTTCCACAGCGGAGAAGGCACGGCGCGTTGTGAGCACCACCGTTCGTAAGGGCTGGCAGGCAAGCGGAGAACCACCTTACTTTGCTACTACGGCCCCCCTCTGGTGGCCGGTCACGGTCCGGAGCCGGCCTGTGGGTGTTTCAGGCGGTCGACTGGTCGCCATACAAAACAGCACGGCGGGGCAACCATACGTGAACCTTGGCCTTGAGACTTTTTGAAACATCTCGCGTCGTCTCGGCACGTGTTTTTTTGCTGCTTGGAGGGCGAATGCCTACTCGTCCGCCGCGGCAGCTCGCGCAACGGGGCCGGATCCGCCGTGCAACTGCCATTCGCGCCGCCTTGCTTCTGCTCGGCTTGGCACGGCTCGCGCCGGTGGCATCGCTCTGGGGTGCCACAGATCGGACCGTGTACGAGTGCGAGTACGACCTCGATGACGCTGCGTGCGTCGAATGCGCGGGCACGCCGAATGGGCTTGAGTGGCGGCCTAGGCCGCCCAGCTGCATCCATCATGTGGATGGATGCTGCCAGGCACGCGGTATCAACGACGGATATGAGTACTTCATGAAGTCTTCGCTCGCCAGGTACTCGCCAGGGGATGTCGTCTCCTACTTCTTCCCGCGTGGTGACATGATCAATTGGGTCGAGGCGGATGCTGCTTCAGGCCTTGGTCCTCCGGGACGGTGCGTCTGGGACGAAGACTGGACCGTCGAGATTGCTAGGTGCCGTATCATGCCGCCGCCGCCGCCCTCACCGCCAGAGCCACCCAACTCGCCGCCGCCGCCGAGTCCACCTCCAGAGCCGCCTTCCCTGCCACCTGACGAGCCACCGCAGCCACCGCCGGTACCACCGCCGCCGAGCCTCCGCCCTTCTCCGGAACCCCCCACGCCATCGCCACCGGGGCTGCCATATGGCGTGGGAACCGGTGGCAGCGTGTTTGGCTTCGACGGCGAGGCTCACCAGCTTGCTTATAGCACTAGGAAGAGCTGGGGCGGCCACTCGGACGTCATCTTCGGGCGACGCATAGTCCACACCCATAGTTTGAACTACACGCCGCCCAACTTCCCAATCGAACCGAGCGGCAACGGCACGTACGATGACTATCGTGCCCTCGTCGAGCTGTACGAGGCCACCGCTGGACCATCATGGCTCTTCAATACAGGGTGGATGGACGGCGCTGACCCTTGTGGGCGCCCGTTACGCGACGCGAACGGAGCACTAACGGGTGAGTTGGGTGTCTCGTGGCAAGGGGCCATGTGCAGCCCGATCACCCCTGCGACTGTCTGCACGGCCGGCATCCCCGTGTGCGATATGTGCTTGGAGCCAATACCTCGAAGCCAGTGCCCACCTCAAAATGTGCTCCAAGTCTCTCCCAACTGCCAGGCGGCAGCGTTTGGCCAACTCTGCGAAGGTGACGGGGAGTGCGGCACCAGCGATGAGCTGAACAACTGCGGCCAGGGTGACTTGCAATTCGATGTGTACCGCAAGGTGGCGGTGCCGACCCCCGAGTACCGGCTCACCCGCCTCTACCTCCCAGGCAACAATCTCACAGGCATCCTTCCCCCGCATCTCGGGCTCGCACGCCACCTGCAGCGCATCGAGATGTACAACAATCGAATGTCGGGCACGCTGCCAACGCAACTCGCTCTCCTCACAAGCCTCTACAGCTTGAGCCTCTCCAACAACCGCATCGTGGGCACGCTGCCGCCCACACTCTTCTCCGCGTCGAGCTGGCGCGCCGCCGAGTGTGGCGGTCATTTGGGCCGCGCACGCACCGATTGCAAGCCGCCCTCTGTGCTACTGAGCAGCAACTCGCTCAGCGGCACCTTGCCCAGTGAGCTCGGTACCATCCGCTCAACGCAAGTGACCTTCCACTGTGGCGATGGCTCGATAGGTGCTTCCTCGCCTTCGACGGATGGGTTCAACTACTGCGCGAACATGGTCGAGTGCCCTTGCGGCCGGTGCTGCATGTGCAGCTGCAATGTGCCGCGCGGCCTCCAGGTGCTCGAGCTGCATCGCAACCGCCTCTCGGGCGTCTTGCCCACGCAGCTCGGCAACGTTGAGCTCGCTGTGCTCCCGACGCCCGTGCAACCGAACGTCTACGGGCTCGGCCGCAGCCCGTCACGTCTGAGCGGCCAATTGCGCGACATCGCGTTGCAAGACAACCGGCTGTCGGGGTCTATCCCGTTCGAGCTCGGCAATCTCACGTCGCTGCGTGACTTGCGGCTGCAAAACAACCGGCTCTCGGGGACGCTGCCGGACGCGGTGCGGATCAACCAGAGCTGGCCGGAATCTTACGGGGTTCGAGGTCCAGGTGGGCCGGCCGGCTCGTTTGCGAGCGCGATCACGCCCACGGAGCTGGCCGTCTCGAGGCTGCGCACTCTGCACCTTGAGAATAATCGGCTCTCAGGATCCGTACCTCCCTCGATGACCGAGTGCACTTCGCTCGTGGACCTCCACCGCACCTTCGCACACAACCTGCTCTCGGGATCGACCCCACTCGAGCTTGCCGGCCATGGGAGGGAACAACGGTTCCACCCGTTGAGCCTCAACGGCGTCACGCACCCGGGCTCCCACCTACCCGCGGTGATGCGCTACCGCCAGTTCCGCGTCGGAATCCCGATGGCCTTCCGCAGACCGGGGGACCTTCCTTACCAGACTTTTGAGGCACGCGACGCGTGCATGTGGAGCCCGAACGTGCGCTTTCGATGCGACCGTCAAGGCTTCGAAGTGGGCCAGGGCGGCGGGATGACGTACGTGCACTCTGGCGGTCCGAAGAGCTGCGCGGACCTCATCACCGTGGCGCCGTACGCTGGCAGGTGGGAGGACATCCCGCTCTCGCTCGAGAACAACCATCGGCCCTTGGATCCGAGGCGCTACCCGAATTCTACCCGAGGTTTTGTCTTTGAGAGGCCCGTGGGTCAGTAGTTCAGTACTTAGCAACGTAGGAAGTAGCAAATAGGTATCTCGGAGATGCGGTGGATTAGATCCAAGAAGTGTGAAAGTGGAAAAAGGCTAGGGGAGCACCGTGAATTCGCGAGCATGAGAATGAAGCGTTGTGCGAAATATCTACGGTGCGGAATCTCGTGATGGCGTGAATGAGAAATGCGTGAAGTCTGGCGACGCGTCGTCGACCTGCCTGTCCGTCAATCACAGCGGTGCGCCGCGGCGCCTGCACGCCCACTCCCCAGGCAACGCGCGGCCGCACTGTGGGCAGGGATGACGAAAAACAGCAGAGCAATTTTCTACCTACGGACTCCTGCGCCGTCTGACGATCACGCTGTTTTGTGGTATCTTCCGACCTGTCCGGAGATGCGAGGGCTGCGCACACCGCCGCAGACGCTGCTGACCCTTCCCCGCCGCTCCTTTTTCTCCCCGATCTCGCCCATCCCTCTCACTCCGCCGGCCCGTCCTCGTTCGCGTGCCAGCCTCGCGCAGAGCTTCTTCACTTGTGTCTGGACAACTGCAACGTTAAAAGAGAGGACATGCGCTCGCGCTCCATTCACGATTCACCTGTCCATGTCCCAATGTCCATTTGGTATGATGGTAAGACCTCCTGTCAGTCCGCCACAAAACTCTATGAGATCCCTTTCATTCTAGCATTTCATATAGGGCTGCCACATCCTGGACCCGCGCCCGGATACAGCAACCGCGACCCGGCCTCGGAGCTCGGTGGATGCTGGATCTGGAATTGACGACCGACCCGCAGTCCTACGCTCCGACCGCACGTATCGTATCGTGGCAAGCACAGCACTTAAATTGCTTCAGCGTTCAGGCAGCCCCTCTTTACAGCCCTCATTGTCGGACACCCACGGCGCAATCTTACGGCTTCGTTAACGGCTTCGCGGCGACGGCGGCCTCCGCCTCGGCCACCATCGCCTCAAGTTGCGCCTCCTCCTCATCCACAGTCAAAGGCTGCTTCGCGGCAGCGGCAGCGGCGGCGGTGGCGGCGGCGGCGGCGGCGTCGGCGGCGTCGGCGGCAGCAGCCTTTGTGGCGACGGTCACGGCGGCCGCTGCGAGCATCCCTTTGGGCGAGGCAGGCGCGAACAAGCTGTCGGGCGCCGGCGAGGGTGCTCCATCCACCGTCACAGTCGGCGGCGTCGGCAGCTCGTCGGCAGGCCCGTCGGCAGGCCCGTTGGGCGCCACGGCCGGCGGCGGCGGCGCAGGCGGCGCGGGCGGCGCGGGTGGCGCGGGCGGCGCGGGGGGGGCCACCGACGTCACCGACGCCACCGACGCCACCGACGAGGTCGTTGCGGCAGTGGGCCCTGCGTCCGGGGGCGGCTGCATGAGCGCAGCCAGGGGCAGTAGATGGCGAAGGCCCTCGGTGAGACGAGATCGGAGCTCCGCAGCATCGACCGCCAGACCACCTTCAAACGCATCGAGCGTCTCCTGCAGCGAGGGTTCGTCAAGGGATCATCAAGGGTAATCAGCGGTCTCCTGCAGCGAGGGTTCGTCAAGGGATCATCAAGGGTAATCAGCGGTCCTTCAGCGGTCCTCAGGGAGTCGATGAGGGAGGCCATCAAGGAGGAGTTCTGGGAGATCTGGGAGATCTGGGAGATCTGGGAGATCTTGGAGATCATGGAGGTCCACAGCGCACCTGAAGCGCTGCGAGTGGCGAGACGAGCTCGGGCGCCGGCAGCAACGTGGTCACCTCCGTGGCAAGCTGATGCGCCGTTCGCGCCGCCTCGAGCGCCACGCCGACAAAGCATGCCAGCTCGGTCAGGAGCGCCGTCCCGAGCGCCGCACACGTGCCCCCCGCTGATAAGAGTAACGGCTCCGGCGCGGACTTGGAGCGCTTCTGCGTGTTTGAGAGCTCGATCTCGAGGGCGACCATCACCTGATGAGGGAGGCAATCAGCCTGATGAGGGAGGCAATCAGCTCGATCTCGAGGGCGACCATCACCTGATGAGGGGGCGCAATCACTCAATCACGCACTCACGCACTCAGACTTGGAGCGCTGATGAATGTTTGAGAGCTCGATCTCGAGGCCATCAGAGAGGCCATCAGAGAGGCCATCAGAGAGGTCATCAGAGAGGCCATCAGAGAGGCCATCAGAGAGGCCATCCAGCGCGCCTGCAGCGAGAGCGCGCCCAGATCGCCCAGAGCACCCACAGAGGTCGCCGCCATCTCGGAGACGCACGTGCACGCGGCGCCCAAGACGGCGCGCGCGCCGTACACGCCCATCTGCTTCCGCCGCGCCGCCTCGGACGCGTCGTACTGAGCGCCGCCGGCGACCGCGTCGGCGTCGGGCAGCGCCGTACTGAGCGCGACCGCCGCCGCCTCGACCTGCGCACGCAGAGGCTTGATGCGCTTGCAGAAGGCTTCGAGCCGGGCGGTGGCGTCGTCAGTGTGACGTACGCACGCCTCCACCGCCGTCGCGTAGGCCAGCATAGCTCCGGGTGGCAGCGTGGGCGCGGGCGGGCGGTTGGGCGGTGTCGGGTGCGAGGGCGGCGAGGGCACAGAACATGCGTCGTCGAAGAGCGCGTACCTGATGAGGGAGCTCATCAGGCAGGCACTCAGCGGCAATCAATGGCAATCAGGGCGACATGGTGCACCTGATGAGGGAGCTCATCAGGCAGGCACATAGGCACACTCAGGCACTCAATGGCACTCCCTCGAGACGCCACGAGGTGCAATCTCAGGTGCCATCTCAATCTCAGGTGCCATCTCAATCTCAGGCGCCATCTGAGGTGCCATCTGAGGTGCCATCTCAGGTGCCATCTCAGGTGCCATCTCAGGTGCGAGCGCGTACAGGTAGACGGCCGAGCCCTCTGCCGCCACCCTCCCGCCTTCGCTCAGCGCGGCACGCTCCGAACGTAACGTCTCCGTCGAGCGTACCTGATGAGGGAGCTCATCAGGTAGCCCATCAGAGGCAATCAATGGCACGCTCCGAACGGAACGCCTCCGTCGAGCGCACCGCCGCGGACTCGAGCTGCGCGCAGGTGCACTCTCAATCTCCGATGGAATCTCAATCTCCGATGGAATCTCGAGCGCACCGCCGCGGACTCGAGCTGCGCGAGCGACTCGTTCGCCCCGTGCTGGTCGAGCGCCTCGGAGAGCCGGATCACCTGATGAGGGAGGCAATCATGGATGAGGGAGGCAATCATGGATGCGAATGTAGCACTCGGAGAGCCGGATCACCTGATGAGCGAGGCAATCAGAGATGAGGGAGGCAATCATGGATGCGAATGTAGCACTCGGAGAGCCGGATCACCTGATGAGGGAGGCAATCAGCATGCAATCAGTCTCTCCCGGGTGGACCCGCGCGCTGAGGAAGATCACCTGATGAGGGAGGCAATCAGAGGGCATCAACTGGGGCCATCAGATGCAATCAAGACGCAATCAAGGAGCTTCGGCGGCACCTGATGAGGGGCGTCATCAGCGCCAATCACAGGTCATCAGATGCAATCAAGACGCAATCAAGGAGCTTCGGCGGCACCTGATGAGGGGCGCCATCAGACGCAATCAGAGGCACTCAGCGAGGCCATCAGCGAGGCCATCAGCGAGGCCATCAGCGAGGCCATCAGAGCCATGCGATAGAATCACCTCGACGCCCTCGACGCCCGCCTCACGCATCGCGCGCCGCATTCGACGATGAGCGAGCGTCGCCGCCGCCACCCCCACCGCCGCCCCCGCCGCCGCACCGATGGCATTGCCGGCTGCGCCGAGACCGGCGCCGATCGCGCCGCCGGCGGTCCCGGCCAACGCGGGAGTGAGCGTCTTGGCCGCGCTGTACGTGCCCGAGACGGCGCTCACCACGGCGTTCGAGAGCGCGGGGCGTGCCGTAGACGCCGTATCGAGCGCATTCGACGCCACGTCACGGGTTTTGGAGGCGACCGATCGCGTGACTTCGGCGACGCGGGCGACCGTCTGAGAGCTCGCGGCGGCCTCGTATGCTGTCGAGGCAAGGCGGCGAGCGCGCGCGATCCGCCCCTCTTCCCCGGCCTCGCCCACCTCGGCGCCCTCGGCGGCAGCGGCGCCCGTCGCGCCGTACCGGGCGCCCGTTGCGCCGTCCGCGGCGCCCGTTGCGCCGTACCGGGCGCCCGTTGCGCCGTCCGCGGCGCCCGTCGCGCCGTCAGCGGCCGGCGCCGCGCCACCTGCCTCGGCGCATGCCACCCCGTTGGCAGCGACCAGTGCGGGCGCGCCTTCCGCCGCCGCCGCCGTGCCCGCCTCCGAAGACGCCGCCCCCTCGGCAGCGCCAACGTTCGCTGGTGGCGTCGCGACTGCGGGACGCGCCGTGTTGGGTGCTCCCTCCGCCGCCGGCCCGTCGTCGTCATCGCCGCCGGCAAGGAATTCCCCGAGGCGCTTGCCGAGGCCGCTCGCCTTGCTACGTAGGTCGGCCTCATCGACCTTCGACTTCAGGACCCCCGCTGTGTCCTTGACAAACTCCTTCAGTCCCTTTTCCTGCACCGACGCTTTGAAGCTGCTCAGCGCACCCTTCCCCCACTGGAGCCAGCCAGCACCGTCCTTGGACTCGTCGTCAGCGGCCGGCGCGTCCGAAGCCGGTGCGTCGGCTGTCGGCGCTTCGGCCGCCGCCGCCGCCGGTGCACTGCCGATGCCCAGAGCGCTGTCGATGGTCGCCTCGCCGGCGGCGAGCAAGCGGCGAGCACGCTGGAGGACAGACTCCTCCTCCACAGGCTGCTCCGCGGATGACTCGTCGGCGGTCGCCTCGGGAGGCGGCGACACGACAGGTGAGGGCGGCACCATCGTTGCAGACACGATGCCCGAGGTAGTCGCGTCACCGGCACTTGCGCTGGTGTTCACTTCCATGTCCGTCTCAAGTGCTGGAGAGAGTGTGCAGGGGCGAAGGCGTTGTGTAAAGTTTAGACCGCCGAGACGGCGCGCCTTTTCAAAACAGGACACCCCCTCTGCCCCGGAGAGCTGTAAGAGAGTGACGCTCACTCCGGCAGGGCTCATGCTGCTGCACTGACACGAAGCCCCGTTGCGGCGACCACGGGGCCCAGGTGTAGGGTGAGGGTCTGAGGTGAGCAGCACTCAGACCAGGGCGGCGCGCACGCGCGCGCGACTGTGGTTCGACTAAGAAGCGTGTCATGTCATCCGGAGGAAAACAGCCTACCTGCGTTTCGTTTCCTCAAACTTCAGAGACCCTCTCATGACGCTACGATCACCTCGAATGAGCCCACGATGGAGCGCACCTGCGCGCGCACGGCCTCGTCGCCGTCAAAGTCGTCGAGCTTGGCCTGCAACTGCAGCACGTACAGCCGCCGGCCGGCGATGCAGTACTTGCAGCTGAACAGCTTCTTGCCGCGCGACGAGTCGGTCGCGTACTCGATCGTATAGTATGACGGCGTGCGCCTGGCGGCGTCCGCAGCCTGCGCGGCGTTGGTGCGTAGAATGACACTGTTCACGCCATCGCGCGTGGTCTCGACGGCAAGCACACGCTCGGTAACCTGGTCCAGCGTGCCAAACGCCTCGAGCGAGTCGATGACGACCGGGTCGACAGTCACACCGAGCTTGAGGCCACCGGGCGACGAGAGCAACGCCTCGTGTAGGTGCGTCTTCACCGGCTTGCCTGCTGCCTTCCAGTCGGCCGGATACTCCAGCCGGTAGCCAAATTCCTTGTCGGCGAGCTCGGCCAGCGGCAGTGCAGTTGCGCTGGCGCCGGCGCCGGCGCTGCTGCTGGCCACCTCCTCGGCGCGAGCGGCGCGGAGTCGCACGAGAGGCGAGACGCTGACGGCCAGACCTGCTGCGGAAAGCACGTGCCGCCGTTGGAGCTGCGTCGCAGAGCTGCTGCTAATCGGCGGCTGCAGCGCCGCGGCGAGCAACGCGGCCGTCAGAGCGACGCTCTGCATGTTCCGACAGCACAGTCTGACCCACAGTCGTACTTTTCGTGAAGTTTGTTTTGTGGGGAATAGGTTCACGTTCACGTTCACGTTAAATTGCCATCTCGGCAAGACGCACGACCACCGGTCCCGTGGAGACACACCGTGGAGGGCGCAGACGGGAATAGGTTCAAAGGGGAGCCGTCGCGGGCGCCTCCTTGGGGTTAGCTCTCTCCGTCTCCCCTCCCTTCCCACCCTGAGTATCATCAGACATATTCTGTGGACCTGTGTGATTTAATATCATCAAGGCATCTCATTCATACACATACTTACAACTTAGGGAGGCACGGTGCGGACGGCTCCCCGTAGTCAGTTTCGATGTTTCGTCGCGGTCCACACCACACCACCCTGAACGGACGGTTAACCGTACCCCACTTGGTACTCAATTAGACTCAATTATACAATGTTTTTCAATCGTCCCCCCGTCTTTCGAGGTGCCGGTGTTGCTAAAAATCGTGCCTCGCGAGCTCTGCCGGCGCCACCCTCGCCGAGCACCTCGAGGGTGGCATAGAGGCTGGCGCTGAGGGCGGCGGGGTTGGTGATTGCACGGCGGCCGAACCCCAGGGCGGAGCCGGTTGCTGACCTCGAACGGAGGATGGCGTTGACGGATACCTTGAGGATGGCGTCGACGGCTCATTCGAGGACATGCCCAAGTTGACAGAGAACCTGAACAGATTGTTCGCCAGGGTTGAGGCAACCCCTAGTCGACCTTCTTGTGGTGTCTCCATACCACTACATTGACGAGATTCGTCCAAGTTGACAGACAACCGCATCAAATCGTCCTCCATTGTTGAGGCAAGCGCAAGTCGATCCTCCTGTGGTGTCACCATGCCACTACTTTGACGAGATTCACGGGGTGTTGGCCTCGACGAAGCGGCCAATGACAGAGGCAGCGGTGGCGGAGGCGGAGGCTGCGGTGGCGGAGGCTGTGGTGGCGGCGGAGGCGGTGGGGGAGGTGGCGGCGGCTGCGGTGGCGGAGGCTGTGGTGGCTGCGGAGGCGGTGGGGGAGGTGGCGGGACCTCGATTGGCGCCACCGGCGTAGAAATCCTGACCCGGATGCCCGACGCACAAGCTCTGGCGTAGAGGACACTGTACAGCGGGGTGATGCAGCACAGCTCGAGGAGCTGCAGCACGGGCATCGACATTGCGAAGAGCGCCACAACCAATGCCATGTTG
>JWZX01002804.1:0-21703 GCA_001275005.1 Chrysochromulina tobinii
CCTCGGCAAACTTGGCGGCGAGCGTCTGCACCTGCTCGGCGGTGTTGCTCGCCTGCGACTGGGCCTTGTGCAGAAACCAGAGGCCGGCAAGGACGGCGGCACCGCTCAGAATGTGCCATGCTAGCGGCGTCGACGTCTGACTGTGGCGCTTTTTGCCGTCACCCGAGGGCAACATGCTCGGTGACCAGCGATTATCGTCGGAGGTCGCCCGTCGTCGTTCTGGAACCCCGACGAAAATTTGGGAGTTCCGGGGCGCAGCCCCGGAGTTCCGGGGGTGGGGGCGTAGCCCCCCAGAGGGTGTATACAGCAAGCCTACACATACCCCGGCACACATAGACCCCACCCGAAACTCATTCATCGTCGTCGCTCCCCGGCTCGTCGTCGCTCCCCGGCGAGCGCGCACGCTTGCCTCCAAACATGGATGTTATCGTCTGCGTCATCGAGCCTACTATGGGTGCCTGAGGGTCCTTGCGCCATGCAGCGAACG
Source organism: Chrysochromulina tobinii (assembly GCA_001275005.1). Lineage (NCBI taxonomy): Eukaryota > Haptophyta > Prymnesiales > Chrysochromulinaceae > Chrysochromulina > Chrysochromulina tobinii. The sequence goes on from JWZX01002804.1 coordinate 488, forward strand.
CGCTGCTGCAGACATTGGGCTTGCTGGCCTTGAGATGCTTATCCAAGGTGTTGACTAGGACTTTGCTCGTGGCAAGGCGGCCCGGGGTCTTGGTGTCACCCTTGTCTGCATACTCCCTGAGCAAGCGCTTGACAAGGAGACTCACGACCGCACTTGCGATTGAGACAGCGTGTGCCTGCGCCGATTGGTCACGCTCCTTGAGCGACAGCACAGCCATCTCCTCGCGATTCGCCATGGCTTTGAGGGCAGAGAGGACACCCTCGCACTCCTTCTTGCGGCGCGCCCCGTCTGAAAGCACGGGCACGTTGCCTGAGTTGTCCATGCAGTCTAGGAAGAAAGCAGAGGCCAGCTTGTCCGCCAATTCGTACTCTGACTGGCCACCCAAGTCCCTGCGTAGGGCACCTGACGGGGCAGCAGCGACGTGAAGCTCAGCTGTTGCGGCGCTGTGTGCGAATTGCCTGGCTGCTGGCGAGCCACCAAGTGGTGTGATCACAGGGCCAGGGCCAGCTGCGGCCAAAGCGGGCAAGGGAGGCAACTGGGATGAGGACCCATCGACGGGAGGCGGCCTGGAGAGGAGCTGCTGCTGCTGCGCGATGATGCGCATCATCTGCTGCATCTGCTGCAGGAGCACACTGTTCTGGTGCTCGAGGCTGATCGTACGAGAAGCGAGGTCGGAGATCTGAGCTGACATGCGTGCGACGTTGTTGCCCAGCCCCTCAAGCCCTGCGACGACTTGTTCAGACAGGTCGTGGCCCTTGCGATTGAACAGGTGCGCGTTGTCGATCTTGAACTGAATCTTCAAGGCGTCACCCCACTCGATGAGCACCAGGTGCGCAGGAGAGCCCGGTGTCGACATTTTGGCGTCGTACGCGTCGCGCATGCGGGCCAGGACGTGCTCGGACTCCTTGCTCTTGAACCGCGTCTCATAGTACATGACCATGGTTGCAAGTGTCACATGCATCAGGGGCCGGAGTTGACCGTCACTCAGGAGCATCGGCGGTGAGAAGTCGTGGAAGCCGAACAGCTCGTCAATCATGACCTCGAGGCGCTTCATGCTCACCCCTGCCTTGACCAGCGTCTCGAGCGACGGGTACTTTGAGCCGTTGCCAGTTTGCCCATATGGTAGTCCTGGCCAGCCTGCCAGCAGCAGGGCCCCGGGAATGCAGAGGGCGACGCGCGCATTGAGGTAGTTGAACAGAGCGCCCACCGAGGTCAAATCGTGGCCGGTGACGTGGATGGCGAGTTCAGCGGGGACCCCGATGCAGATGGTCTCGCATGCGCCATGCCTCATGCCCTTGGCTGTGGGCGCCGGAGGCAACTCCACACCATACTTGTCATGCGTGATGGCATAGTCTTGGAACTTCTGCAGCGAACCTGGAAGGCCGGGAGCCTGCATGGCCTTCATATAGTCGGTGATCGTGGTGGTCGAACTCTTCGCCTGGTACAGGTCCGGGAACAGCCACGTCTTCTTGTCCGCGTTGAATTTCCTGTAGCCCTTCTCCCAGACGAGCGCGTCCCCGAAGTCGATCGCCCAATCGCTCAGATGGTCGACACCGGCGATGAAGCAGAAGTACTTCGATTTTGAAGTCTTGGACTGATCGGCCTCGCCTGAGACGCAGTTGAGCAACGCGTTCCAGCGCAGTTGAGCAACGCGTTCCAGCGCAACGACTCATATGCAAGGAGAGCGGGCTCGCCTCCTCGACCGCAGAGTACCCACAGGGTCTTGATGGCGAACTTGCGACGAGCTGCTTCCGCCGAGTTGGCCCTTCCCAGCGCGAGGCACAGCGCCTTGACGTGAACGTGGAACACCTGTGTGTGAGAAGCGCATGCGCGTCTCAGCCGCAGGGTTGATCGTACATGGGGGCAATCAGAGGTAATCAGAGGCAATCAGAGGTTGGAACACCTCGTGCTCCACATCAGCTTCGGCCTCCTTGCTCGTGGACTCGTGGACATGTCTTTGGTGTATCAGGCGCCCCATCTTCGCCTTGATCTTCTTGTACCACTCAGCTTGGTCGCTGTTATCGCCGTTCAAGCACATGAAGAAGTCCTGAGTGTAGGCACGTACGAGGCGAAGGCATCAACAGGCGAGCAGCAAAGCAGGCGCAGGCGCGCTGGCGCGCGCGCTCAGCAGGCAAGCAGGCGCACATGGCGCAGGCGCGCACCTTTGTACTCTGCTCCGTCGAGTGCTGGAAGCGCCTCTTCAGGTCGTAGATCATGCCGCCCCAGTACTCGATAGCTGAGTCGTGGGAAAGAGGCTTGCCCGCGTTTGTTTTGCCTTTGGGAATGAGGTAGATGCTCGTCAGGAACGTCGCATTGAACTCGTGGATCTCGTTGGCGCAGGCAAACTCCTCCGGCACTGATACCCACTTGGCGCCCCACTTCGCAGCAAGCTCTGGATTCGAGCTGGCAATTGCCTCGAGGAAGGCGTCGCCGATCTTGTTGTGCGACGCGATGTTGCTGGCATTCGACGTCGACGCACCGTCCATCGTCATCGCAGTCATCGCCTCCGACGGCGGCATCCCCGGAACTCGCCCCGGAGGCCCTTCGCCTTGCGCAGAAGCTCCGGGAAGGCAGCAGACGCCTTCGCCTCCTCGAATGCCGCCGGCCCTCGGTTTCCCACAGCCGTTTTCTCCGATCCCCGGAGAAGCCCGGAATTCCGACTCCGTCGGGAAAGCCTATGAATACTATTGTAGACGCAAGTGGCAAAAAATAAATGACGATTGCAATCATCGCAAACCACCATTGCCGTCCCCCACCCTCGCTGAACGCTTACATGTTAGCGGAGGTTGGTGCAGAAAACACAAACATCTGACATCTGCATTTCGATCGGGTGCTCTCTCTCGACGGTTTTCATCGTTCAGCTTTCAGCACAGTTGCGCGTGGGCACACGGTTGCGAGACCGTCCCTCGCGACCCGTCCGCATCGTTGCACACCACACATCGTTGCACCGTCTCGAGCTGCAGCTTCAAACTCGCACACAGGCGAACGCTGTGCTCGACGAAGTGGCGACTTGCAATCAGACCCTGCCATGGCGTCAAAGTCCTCGAGCAAGTCAGCAATCCAGTCGGGTTCGTCGAATACGTCATCTATCTTCGTCAGGTGACGAAGCGCGTTGCTGCCCGCCGTCTCCCTCGTCATCCATTGTGATGTAACCGCCGTGTAACCGTCGATGTAACCGTCCGTGTAACCGCCGTCGCCCTCGTAAGTCATTGTGATGTAACTGCCGTGTAACCGTCGATGTAACCGTCCATGTAACCGCCGTCGCCCTCGTCATCCACCGAGTCTGCACATGCTCACCAAAAACCAAGGCCCATCATTGTTGGGCCGGCGCAAGCCAATTGTCAATAGCCGTCGTCATAGTACCGGTAATCGTCACAATCGTCATAGCCGCCGCCATGTGTTGTATGAGAACGGCCACCGCCATGGCCACCGCCGCCGCCGCCGCCTCGACCACGACCGCCGCCGGGGTACATCCCTCTTGGCATGCAGCAGCGGCCCAGCTCACGGCACTTCTGACAATTCGCCATGTCATGCGGCCGTCGCTCGTTGTCCTCATCGTCGTCGGACGCAACCTTGCGATCCAATGGGCGTTGCGCGTAGGGATACACCCAAACGTTGCACTTCTGGCACGCCTGCTTTTTGTCGCAGTAGGTGGCAGCACTGCTCCAACGCTTGTTGCATTTGGTGCATCGAAGCTCGCCGAACACGCGGTGATCCGTATCGCCACGCCACGGCGTCAGCCGCACAAGGCGAACCGTCGCGCCACCAGGAGCGACGGTGAATACGTCAGCGTGCCGACGAAGCACGGTGGCTATGTATTCAGCGTCTTGTGGGATGGCCGCCGGCTTGGGGCAATTTGTCGCAATGAGCGACACCATGCAAGCATACTGCGTTGGCGCCTCGCCTGAAAAATCCGGGCGGCGTCGGATGAAGTCGTCCACGGCGTTGATATACTCAGGCTCCGCCTTTTCCGCCGCGTCTCGCAGAGCAGACACTGAGTGCAGCAGGCTCGCCACGGCGCGCATCGCATTGACATCCATAGCCCGATCCGCGCAGAGGCGGGCGGAAAGAGCGGACGCTTTGGCATGCTCCCAGCGGCCTGCAGACAGGTGAGCCTGTGCGGCAGACAGGTGAGCCTGTGCTGCATCCAACTTGGCGTTGCGTGCCTGCGTAAGGCGAGCATCTGCAGCCGCACGTTGCGTTTCAGTTGCAGCGTGGCTGCGCGCTCGATTCGAGGCATCGATGACGCGGTCCCAGTCTTTTGCCGCGGCAGCGACAGCGGCCTCTTTCAGTGCTGCTTCATGCAAACCCAGGCGCGCGTCCGCCAACACAGCTCGCGCGAGGGCGGTACTCGGCGGGTCGAAGGCGGCACGCATTGCGCCATCAGCCACTGTCTCCGCCTGCGCGAAACGCAGATGTTGCAGATGTGTGTGCGCCGTTCCCAACACCTCATTGAACGCGCCTTGCTTCCCACCGTTACACAGCTGCTGGGCTCGCTCGTGCTCCACAGCGCCCAACGCCAAAGCAGAAGCCGCTCCTGCGTGACGTATGGCAGCGGACCATGAGCGCTGCTGTAGCGCTTTCTCCGCCTTCGCAATAACCTCCTCGAACTCGCCGCTACGCGCCATCCCGAGTGCTGCGCGCACGAGGGCAAGCGCTTCCTCGTCTACGGCATGCCGACTGGCGCTGGTCGCCGCAGAGCGTGCGTCTTGCCACTTTGCGTCTCTTGCATGCGCCGCAGACTGCGCCAGCAACACGTCAAGCATGGTGCGCTCCGCAACTGGCAACAGCACCAACTGCGCGCCAGAGTCGCAAAGCCGTGCTGCACTGAGTGCATGCTCTGCAAACGCACAAGCGTATTCCAACGACCGGCCGACCAGGAGTGCAGCACGTGCGGCGCCGGTGAGGGCTTGGCACAGCAGCGCGTTGCGCTCGCGGCTGGAGAGGAGGCGCAGCGGGCTCAACCACGGCAAGCCGCAGAAACCAGCTTCCGCCCAACCTAGTGTCTTCAACGCCGCCTGGAACGCCAACAGCGCATCGTCGAACTTGCCCTCAGCAAGCTGCACAGTACCCTTCTGCAGCTCCGCCTCACACGTTGTTGCTATGTTGCTCTTCCTATGGGAGCAACATAGGAATAGCACCGTGCGTGCGTGCATGGATTTACTTTCGTGCCCAGGCGAAACGTCGTCGCGCTCCGTTAAAGGAACGCCATACAAAGTGTGAACGTCCGTTAATACTCGGCCATCTACTCGGATCTATGGTAGGGCACGCAAAGTGCTGTGTCCAATTCGAAGGAATCCTTGTTCCTTGATTTTGGAACTTATCGAAGAGTACAAGTACTGTAGCTCCTGTCTCTTATAATCCAGAAAGGACTTCGGGATCCCCTCGGCGCTCGGGATGAGGGGTTTACGTTCCGAGTTCGCCCTTATTGTACATCTTCCATGTAACCAAATGGAGACGACGAATCTTTGATTTTGGCACATCGCCGAAACGATGGGGAAACCCAGCTGAGCCTGCCGCTAGCCTCCGCTGCAGAAGATGGCCGAAAGCATCCAACGGCCTCGGCCGGCTGCGCGATTAAGCGTCGATGACGACGCACTCGCCCATCGCGGCCTTTCGCGCTCGTCGTCTATGGACAACTTGCTCGCCCAGCGCCTCGTTGCCCACACGCCTGCGAAGATAGTGCCAGACAGCGCGCCGACGGTGAAGCCACCGTCAGAAAGCGCGCCGACTGCGAAGTCACCGTCGGAAAGCGCGCTCGCGCAGAAGGTGCTCGAGCGCTGGACGTCGCCAGGAAAGAAGCGACAGCAGCATCAGCAGCAGCAGCAGCAGACATTTGAGCAGTTGCACGTCTGGCTCGCCGGGCTCTCCGGCTGGCTCACAGGGCGGGCGCGGTCGCAGCCCGATCCGACGGGCGCGGGCGCACCAGAAGACGAAGACCGTGTGTTATCTAGCGTCGAGCACATCCTCGCCGACATCCGATCGCGCAAAACGCCGGCCCGGCGGTCGCCGGTGTGGCCGTCGCCGACGGCGCATGCGCAGACGGCGCGCGAGTTCTCGAGCAGCACGGCGCTCGTGGCGCTCGACGACGACGCCATCACGCCGGTGCGTCGCTGGACTGTCGCAGGTCGACACGTGGGAGAGGTCTTGAGGGGCTCACGCACCGAGCGCGTCTACTTTAACGACGACGGCTCGATTTACTACACGAACCACTACCCGATCAAGCCGGAGCTGCCCGAGTACGAGGTGCTCGAGCAGGGCGCGAGCGCCGCCGAGCCTGGGAAGGTGATCGCGCCCAAGATCAAGCATGGGCCGCGCGTCGGCTTCGCGAACGACTATCCTCACGCGACGAAACTCATCGAGCTCGATCCCCACAACGCGTGGTACAAAGGGTCCCCTCGAGGCCCGTTGGGCATCAAGTTCAGTGGAGCCAGCGAGGGTGCGGGGCTGCTCGAGGACCATGCGACGGGCCTGGCCATCGTCGAGGCGGCGAGCGCCACGGGCGGCAGCGGCGGCTACCTCACGGTCGACTCCCACGGGTTCGTGGTCGACCGTAGAATGGCAGGCTCTGTCCTGATGCTCACGCCGAGCGCGCCGTATGGCACGTCAACCGGCGCCGTCTCGAGCTTCGAAGCGGAGCGAGAGGCTGCTCGCGCGGCCCGACGCGCCGAGAAGGCGGCCAAGGAGGCGCACGACCTGCTGCTCACGCAGCTGCTCGAGCAGGTGGTGGCGGAGATGGCGGCCGAGATCTTGCTCGATGAGTACGTGCTCGTGCTCGAGCATGTGCGGGCTCATGATGTGCCGTGCGCGGACTTGATCTCGGGCTCGGACCCGTACCTCATCGTGTCGCTCCTCGGCTGCGAGCGTCTCGATCTGAGCGGGAGATTGCCGCCGGCCGGCGTGGTGATCGCCTCCGTCCCCGCTGAAGGCAGCTCTTCCCATCGGTCTGACAAAGCGAGCACCCCTACCGGCGGGAAGAAAGGCGCCAAGGGCGGCGCCAAGGGCGGCGCCCAGGGCGGCGCCAGGACACCGCCTCCCCACAAGGGGCCCGACAAGGATTGGCTTGGAAACCCCACAAAGGAAGCCAAGCGGCGCGAGGCGCGCGAGAGGGCGCGCAAGCAGGCATCCGAGGCGGCGGCGGCGCACGAGGCGTCCTTGTCCCGAGGGCCGCCCGTGCCCTCGTTCAGCGCGTCGACCAGTTCGATCCAGAACGCGAGTGACCCGGAGTGGTCCGAGACGTTGCAATTCTGGGTGCCCGCGGGCTCGGATGCCGCACTCTCACTCAAGACACGCTTGCGCTTCTTCGTGGCTGACAGGGATCCGGAAAAGGACTTCGACGACCCGTTGGGCGAGGCGGTGATCGACTTGAGCGGCCTGAGAGGCCGTGTAGAGAGGCACCGTGTCGCCGGTCTCAATGGGCTCGCCAACTTTGCGCTCTCATTCGACTACCGATTGGTGAGCACGGTGGTGCCGCCGCCGCCGCCGCCGCGCCGACTCCACCTGACGCAGCTGAGCGCGATCGAGATTGCGCGCGAGAACGATCCGTTAGACGTACCTGAGCCGGAGGCGCCGGCGGTGCTCGAGGAGGCGCACGCGGTGCCCCCTCACGTGCCCCCCGACAAGGTGTCGATGGAGCGGGGGAGTAGTAAGAAGGGGGCGAAGGAGTCCAAGAGCGCCGTGGCCGGCGCCACCCCGAGCACGAAGGGTAAGAAGAGCGAGAGGGCGGCGGCGGGTGGCGCCGAGAGGTCCGCTGAGCGCGAGGGTAAGAAGAGCGAGAGGGCAACCGAGCGATCCATCGAGGGCAGGACTGCGCGAGGCAAGAAGGCGGCCGGCAAGGGAGAGGCCGAGATTAAGGCCGAGATTAAGGCCGAGGCCAAGGCCAAGGCCAAGGGAGAGGCGGCGAAGGCGAAGGCCGAGGCGGCCAAGGCGAAGGCGGCGGAAGCGGAGCTGGCGGCGGCAGAGGCGGAGAGGGCCGCGGCAGAGGTGGCAGCACGGGTAGCCGCGGAGGCGGAGGCAGCTAGAGTGGCGGCGGAGGAGGAGGCAGCACGGGTAGAGGCAGCGCGGTTGGCAGCCGAGGAGGAAGCAGCAGCGGCAGCGGCTGCGGCGGCGGCGGCGGCGGCGGCGGCGAAGAAGAAGGACAAGGGGAAGGGGAAGAAGGTGGGAGACGCGAAGCCAAAGTCGGGAGACGCCAAGCCCCGGGCCCCAAGCCCCAAGCCCGTCGAGCCCGTTGATCCCGTGAACCGCCTCAAGATCCTCGGGACGATCGACCTTGACGAAACTCGACCGATCCCCCCCCAGATCCGCGCAGCGATGCAGCGCTCGGCGCTGCGCGTGATGGACGTGTTCAAGGGGTTCGACACGGAACGACCCGACGGGCGTATCAGCCGCAGCGAGTTCAAGAGGGGCCTCGTCGCGCTGCAGTTCGAGGTGCCCGAGAAGTACCTCGACGAGCTCTTTGACTCATTCGACCCTGACGGCTCTGGTGAACTTGAAGTGAATGAGTTCACCAAGATGCTCCGTGGACACTTTGACGAGAACGCACCGCCGCCGCCCGCTGGGTTTACGCCGCCGCCGCCGCCCGTGGTCGCGCCGAGCAAGCCGAACCGCCCAGACGAGCCCCTGGCCCCCAAGGGCGTGGGCGTGGGCGTTGCGGATGGGGAAGGTGCCAACTATTACCCCGCCTACAAGATCGGCTCCCGGCCGCCGAATGCGTCCGCACGGGCGGCGGAGGGCGCAGACCGCTCGAAGGCTGCGCAGCTCATGGAGTATTATAAGGGCGATCAGAAAGGCACGAAGGACGGCGCAGGAGGCGCTAAGGCCACGCCCCCCTTGGAGGGTGGGTGGGGGTGGTTGGGGGGCGGGACGACGACGGCTCTGGCGAGCGTGCCCCCGAAGCCGATCTCGACCGGACTGTCCAACCCTTCAAAGCGCCCCGCGACCTTTCTGACCGCCGTCCTCATCGACACTGGCGTGGCGCCCGCCGCAAAGCCGCCGCCGTTTGCGGGCGGCTCGAGCCTGCCGTTCACGCAGCCGCCCATGCTCATCAAGGAGGCGCGCACGGCCGCGCAGCCGTACTCCAAGATCCGCGAGAACTATTCATGGGATGCCACGTGGATCCGCGAGAACAATTTGATGGTCGACCTCGGCCGTGGCACGATGCGTCCAGCCACCGTGCGGCTGAGCCTCTATGAGGAGCCCGATCTGGCCGCGGCGACGAGGTCGATGGTGCCCTCTCTCTTCGTGTCGCCCACCATGCGCTCCGGCGCCGCCCACAGAAAGCCGCCTCGGCCGGATCCGATTGAGCTCGCCTCGGCTCTCGTGTGCGTCGACGGCACGCCGGGCGGCCCCCCGATGGAGGTCCTGCTCAAGGGGCGTAAGCTCCTTGGAAAGGACTACAAGGTCAAGTTCAATGTCGACGTCTCGATCTGGTGACGAGGCTGGTGGCGTGGCTGGTGACGAGCGCGATCGAGCTTGACCCTCGTTTCGCGACGCGCCACATCGGCTCTTCAACATGTGTGGTATTCAGATAGTTTGTCAGATATGTTCTCCTAAGTGTTCGGTGAGATGGATGATGAGCTGTGAGAATTGAAAAAAGGATCATCGCTCCGTTGCTTGACATGACTTGACTTGACTTGCCTTTTCGGGTCCCGTCGGATAGCAGCCACCGACTCCGCCGACGCTCGTTCGCGCCGCGTGCGTGCGTACGCGCCGCCGCCGCCGCCGCCGGGATGCTGAGCACGCTCTTCTCCTGCTGCGGCTGCTGTTCGACGGGCGAGCCTGTCGACGAAGATATCATCGAGGATGGCGTTGCGCTGAGCACAAAAGCAAAGACTCGCAACCTAACGATTGACAGCGATGTGGTGCGCGGCATCGGCCAGGTGCTCGCCGACCAGTGTTTGCTTCAGGATCGCAGCTACTGGGAAATTGGGGTCGTGGGCGATGTGACGAGCACAAGCGCGATCAGCATAGGCGTCGTGGCGCCATCGCACGTGCTCGGGGAGCCACTGAGTGAGGATGGCGCCGACGGCTCGAGCTGGTGCATCCACTCGAGGAGCCTGCCAACCGGTCTCAAGCCGGGCGACGTGATCGGATGCGCCATGGATCAGACCGACTACCCTGTCAAGCTGAGCTTCTTCCTCAACGGCAAGCTCGTGCGTGAGGTGCGCGGTCCGGTGGCCGAGGCGACTCCGATCCTCTCGCTCGAGGGTGCGGCGCCGGGCGTGGCGCTCATGGCGAATTTCGGTCAGAAGCGCTTCAGCTACAAGCCCAAGCATCTGTCGGCCTTCGACGGGCTACTGCGCAGCCGCAATATTATCTGATGATCCCTCCTTCCTCCTAGCTTGGAGTGAGTTGGTTGGAGGGCACCTTACTGATTGACGTACTGTACCTGATGGTGAAGTTACGAGGCATGGATAAGTTTCGCCAGATGTGGGAGGACTGTTTATTATGTTCAAAACGCCGTCTCGGGCGGCACCGTCATTACCACTCGTCGGTTTGTGCGATATTGACGGGGGGGTCGCGATATCGTGTGATTCCGCGATTTCGTAGTCCGGTTAGCAATATCGTAGTACGCGCACGATATCTTAGGCGGGCGCCGATATCGTACCCCCGTGCCGATATCGTGTGAGAGGTTGCGCTATCGTGGGTATTTGCGATGCCGTGGGCCGCGCGGTAATATCGTACGCAGGCCCGCGATATCGCACGACGCGGCGTGGTATCGTGCCTACCCGCGTTATCGTGAGCGCGACGCGTGATATCGTGGGTAGGGACCGGATATCGCCGCGCGCACCGACGATATCGCGTGTGTGTGCGATATCGTTCGCGGGGCGCGATATCGTCCCCCGCGCGCGATATCGCAGGTCCGCGTGGCAATATCGTACGCTTTCCCACGATATCATGGGCAAGGCGTGGTATCGTGCCATCCTGCGTTATCGTGAGCGCGAGGCGCGATATCGTGCGGCCCGCGACGTTATCGCGGCCCCAAGTTGCGATATCGTGAAACCACACGATCTCGCGGCGGTGTCACGATATCGTGTGTATTGCGCGCGATATCGTGAGCCTGTCCACGATATCGTGGGCTCCGTTAATGAGATTCCATTAGCCGTTCGCTCATAATCCCGTGTTCACACGATCTCGATAAGTATCTCGATCCGGATCAAGTGAGTGGCGCCGACGGCCGACGTCCATGCTTGCATTTCCTCGGGACGCCGCCGCCCGCGCCTCCGCCACCGCCCTCACCACCTCCGTCGCCACCACCTCCGTCACCGCCACCTCCGTCGCCACCACCTCCGTCGCGGTGCCTTTGACGAGATGGAGTCCAACCAGAGGCCACGGACGGAGCGGCTGACCGAGGCATCTCCGCCCACCGGGCAAGGGCCACGGAGGCACACGGCGACGTTCGCGCACCCCCACGACCAAGCCCAGCAGCAGCAGCCCGTCGGTAGGCATCAAGAAGGCTCCCACCGGCCGAGCGTCGAGTCCCTCGCTGTCGCCGAGGTCCATCAAGCCGCCGCCGTCGCGGCGGCCGCCCTCGGTGGCCAGCAGCAGCGCCGGCGGCGGCAACCGCAAGGTGCCCAAAGCCGCGGTAGAAGTACGAGGAGGCTCGCCTTTGAACTTCGAGGTGAGGCGGCAGCGCAGCGAGCGGCGCACACGACCGACCTGGGCATCTTGCAGCAGCAGCAGCTGGCGCTGCGCGCGCGCTCGGATCGACAAGCTGCAGAACGCGGTCGACTCTGGCGACGGCGGGAGCACCCTGGCGCTCAGCGGCGCCGCTTCGGGTGCGGTCGCCCCGCAGCGGCGGTGGCCGAAACGGCGAGCGCCGCGCAGGCATTGCTGCTCAGCCTGTTGGAATGTGGCGCTGCGGTTCGAGGCGGATGGCGCCCAGGAGAGCACTGAAGCCGCCGAGCGCGAGGCGCTTGCCGCCTCGGCCGAGCTCATGCGTTCGAAGCCGCCGCCGCACGTGGCGGCAACAGCCGCAGCGGCCCGCGCGCCGTATTGAGCGCAGAGGAGCTCGGTACGGCGCTTGGCGCGGTCGAGGTGAGCGCGGCGGGCGGCGCGGCGCCCGTTTTCGCGCGCTTGTATGACTGATGACGCGCTGTTGCGGACGCGCTCGAGGCGGAGGTGCTCGTGGCGATGCTCGAGGCGGTCGCGGCGTTCACTAGATGCTTCAATGCGCTCGATTCTCACTTGGAGATGAGCGCCGTACTGAGCGCGCCGCCGCCGAGGACGATGACTGCTCGCCCTGACCGCCCTCGTCACCAACGACCAGCTTCGGCTCGTGCCCACCGACGTTGCACCACTGATGCCTGCGATCGCGAGCACCGCTGGCCACCACCTCGAGCTGCGGTACGCGCCGTCCCGAGCGTCCGAGCTGCCCACGCCCGTCACGTTCAACAGCGCGTACTTTCTCGTGGCGCCGCTCCGGCAGTGATCACGCCTCATGCACCGCGCTGTGCCGCTCCTCATCGCCACCATTCGAGGTTTGCTCCTCACCGCCGCGTACAGCAGCCTTGGTCCGAGGTGCTCGACCTGGGCGTGAGCTATCAAGGGCGAGAGGCGAGACCACCTCTCGCCGAGGCCAACCTGCCCGAGCAGCTCGAGGTCGGCATCCTGTGCGATCTGCGCATCTGGGCGCGCGCGTGCCCGGAGGCGCAGCTCGCCCACTTGAGATTGCTCGGGGAGCGGCTCGGATTGTCGCCGAGATTGTCGCCGAGATGCCCACCTCGCCGCTCACCCTCGTGGGCGCCGTCGTGGGCACCAAGGCCGCCGTGCCGAGCGCCGTACCGAGCGCGACCCTCCGATTCCTCCTCAACGGGCTGCGCAGCCTCGCGCTCAGCACGGCGCTCAACAATACTGAGGCCGGTAGCGGCAGCGGCAGCGGGGGTACAGGCAGCGGCAGCGGCAGCGGCTGCGGCAGCGGCTGCGGCGGCAACGACAGCGGGGCGTGGACGCTGGCGCCGGGTTGAAGAACATGTTCCTCTTTTTGGCGGAGCTCGCTGGCGCTCTACCGCTCTCGGACGCGGACGTTCATCTCGTGCTGACGTGGCTCACGGACATACACGTGCCCACGACGCCGATGCCCACGACGACGCCGCTCCTTGGGCTCCTCATGAGGAGCGCCCACGACGACGCGGGTGGCGCGGTGGCGCTGAGTTGGGCACTTTCCGCGTTGACGGTGAGGGGTTGATCTGGCGGGCGGCAGATTGGGCGGGAGCGGCGGTGCCTTCGCGCGTCACATGTCGACGCCGAGCCGCCCGTCTGCCTCGGCGCCCTTGCCCGGGACGGCGCCCATGCCCGGGACGGCGCCCATGCCCGGGACGGCGCCCATCTCGGGATTGGATGAACTTCTCGGAGACCAGAGGGAGGGGGAGCGCCGTCCCGAGCACCGCAAAGGGCGACCCGAGCGCGCCTCGAGAGAGGAGCCGTTGGAGCCGTTGGAACCGTTGGAACCGTTGGAGCCGCCGGCGCCCGGTACGGCGCTCTGGACGGCGCTCGGGACGGCGCTCGGGAGAGTGCACCGCCGTCCCGAGCGCCTGGGCGAGACGAGTGAACCGCCGATGGCGCAGCGTGTGCTGGCCGCGCTCGCTTTACGAGGCGGCGTTCATTTGCTAATGGCCCAGCTGCAGCCCGAGGTGCTCGACACGGCGCCCGAGGTGCTCGGTCCGGCGCGCGACGTGCCACCGCCGCCGCCGCTTACGACCGATGTGCTCGAGGCGGCGCTCGGCGCACTCGTCGCCTACTTTCGTGTGGCACCGCTTGAGGTGAGCTTGGCGGCGGAGGAGCTGGAGGCGGAGGAGTGGCTCGTGGCCCGCTTCCCGAGCTGGGCGCGCGTGCAGAACGCCCAACACGGCGCCGCTCCTGAGCCGCTCGGCGTGCGACGCTCTGCTGCTGCTCGCCACCGAGCGCCGTCCCGAGCTCGAGCGGGCGGCCATCCCCTCGGTACTGCTCGGTGCGCTCCCCGCCGCCCCACCCCTCGTGCAGTGCCACATCCACCACGCTCTTCTCAAAGTACGTGGACGAGCCGCCCAAGACAGCGCTGCCGCCCGCGACGACGCCCGCGACGGCACCCGCGACGGCGCCCGAGACGGCGCCCGTGACGGCGCCGTCCTTGCCTCCGTCATCCCTTATCATCCGGACACGGGCGGACACGGGCGCGCCGTCGTGAGCAGCTCCACCGAGGCCCCGCGCAGCTCCGCCGCGATGTGGGCGAGCGCCGGCTACTTCGCATCGGCGCCCACCACGGCGCCCACCTCGGCGCCCACCACGGCGCCCACGTCCCATGGACACGGGCGCGCCGTCGTGGGCAGCAGCAGCAGCAGCGGCGGCATCGCCTACGTGAGCAGCGCCGGCGTGAGCAGCAGCAGCACGCACCGCGGGCAGGCACGTCACGCGCCGTTGTGGGCACGCCACGGGACGCTGAGCGCCGCTCTGCTCCTCAAGGACAGCTTGTGCGTCGTCCATCTCTTCGAGGTCGCGCGCCGTATCGGCACGACGCTCAGCAGCCTTCCCACTACCGCTCCGAAACCACCGGGCGCCGTACCGGGCGCGACCTCGCGCGCCGTAACGGGCGCCACGACGCCCTTGTCCAATGCATGCGGCGCCGAGGTGGCGCGCACCGTATCGGGCGCCATGGTGGCGGCCTCGGTGACGCCTCTGGTGAACTTTGGAAGAGTCCATGTGAGTCTACTGCTGCGCTGCGTGCCCCCAAGCGCGCGCGCCGTCGCGGGCGCAGAGCAGGTCGAGCATGCGGGCGCCGTCGCGGGCGCAGAGCAGGAGCATGCGGCGCGCCTCAGCCTTCGTCTCCTCGCTCAGCTGCTTCGTCACTCGCTCGAGCGTCCCAACGGCTGGCAACTGCTGCCGCTCCTCCTCCTCGGCTGCCGCCTCCTCGCCTCCAGGTCGAGGCGCAGCTCAAGGCGGGCCAGCTGCCGCCCTTTGCCGCGCTGCTCGACCTGGGGCCCAATACGGCGCGCTAAGGGCCCAACACGGCGCGCGGAGGGCCCGGCGCACGCAACTCGCCCGCTTCGCTGTCTAGTTCCGCAGGCAGCCTGCCGCCCGTGCCACCTCCTACGCTGCTGGGTGCCCTTCTCGGCGCGCGCCGTCATCAGGGTTTGATTCCCTCGGCTTTCGTGTCACCAGCGCCGTACCGAGCGCCGGCCCGAGCGCCGCACAGAGCGTAGCCGAGCGCCGCACCGAGCGCCGTACCGAGCGCCGTACCGAGCGCCGTACCGAGCGCCGTACCGAGCTATACCGAGCGCCGTACCGAGCGCATGGCCGGCCTCCGGGCTGGCTCCAAGCAGCGAGTGGGACGCCATTGGCTCTGGAGCTGCTCATTCACAGCGGCTCATTCACAGCGAGTGGGACGCTTTGGGCCCTCGAGCTGCCGCGCCGCTGCGCGCTGCCGTGGGCGCCGCGCTCGCAACGCCGCCGTCCACTCCACCGTGCGACCTGGCACTGATGCGTCGGCCGTTGAGGTGGCGGCGCCATGGTCCGTTGCCGACACGGCGTCGAGCTCGGCCTCCATGCCCTCGGCCTCCATGCCCTCGGCCTCCATGCCCTCGGCCTCCATGCCCTCGGCCTCCATGCCCTCGGAGCCCGTGCCAACCCCGAGAACACCTGATCGAGTACAACCGCCACCCTCCATGCCCGTACAGTCGTCACCGAGCACCTCGCGCCGCCCAGCACCGCCCGACCTCCTGCCCGGCACGACGCCTGAACGCAGCCCGCCGCCAAGCACAACGCCCAGCACGACGCCTGTGCGTGGCGACAGGCGCCCTCCACAACAGACGCCTGAGCGTACCGACTACCGAGGGGGCGCTGTGGTGAGCACTTGCATGCAGAGGGCAGGGGCACGAGCGTACCGGTACCGACGATGCTTCTGTGCGACACGCCCATGCAGCTGCACATGCTGATGCAGGCGGAGGCGGTGCAGCGTGCGCACGCCGAGGTGCGCGATGCGGCCAGCACCGCGGCGCGCAAATGGGCGGGCGCGCTGAGGACCCTCATCGAGACGAAACTCGATCTCGTCCTCGAGCTCGAGCTCGAGGCGCAGCTCCTCGCTCGGGCGTCGCCGCTGCCCATCACGGCGCTCCACCCGCCGCCGCGCCTCGTCGCGCGCGCCACGACGCGCCACGACGCGGGCGTTACGTTCGACGGGGCAGCGGCGAGCACGCTTGCGAGCTCGCTGCCGGCGCGGCAGCATTAGTGCGAGAGGTGCCACTGATTTCCACTGATTGCCACTGATTGCCACTGATTGCCACCGATTGCATTTGATTGCCGCTGATTGCCACTGATTGCCACTGATTGCCGCCCTAATTTCAGCATGAGTGCGCGGCGGCGGACGGCGCCGACTGCCTTGTGCCCTCTGCATGCAAGTGCTCACCACAGCGCCCCACTTCTCCCCACAGGTGCGCGGCGTGCGGATGGCGCGAACTGCTTCGTGCCCTCGAACACGAGCGCTGCCTTGGGCTCCGGCCGTTTATTGCGCTCGATGCCGCCGTCACCACTGCCGCCGCGATGGCGGCCGCCGCCGACGCGAACGCCGGCACCACCGATGCGCGCAGTGTGAACGCGGCGCCTCCGATGCGCGCAGTGTGAACAGGACGCTCGCTAATGTGGGGAGTGGCCGCACCGAAAGCCACAGGGACGTTGGGATTGGCCTTCGGCTTTCCCACAGCGACGTTGGGATTGGCTTGATCTTCACGGTGAGGCCACGTCGCTGTGGGAAGGCCTTCCGCTGCTCGACGCCCACGACGACGCCCATGATGATGACGCCCACCACGACGCTGCGATGAATCTGTGGAAGTGAATCTCGAACGACGGCGAACCGCCTGAATACACGAAGGAGGGCCTTTCGTTTTGTCTTCGTGCGGTGCGTGATAAATAAAGTTATTTCTCGATACTTATAATAGCATCACGAGCCTGTGCGCCGCGTTGAAGAACTACACAGTCGTCAGTCGAGACACTCTCGTCCGAGACACCGTTCCATCAGTTGGGCGAGCTCAGCTGTGAATGGAGGCGCGCGAGCTCAGCCGAGGCGGCAAGCGCCTCGCGCTCGGCGGCTCTCCCGGGCGCCAGCCGCCTCGAGCGCGCAGCGCCAGCGGCTGCTGACCGCAGGATCGTTCGTGTGTGCCGCTCGCTGCGCTGCTGCCTCACCTCGAAGTTCAAAGGCGAGCCGGGCGAGAGCCTCCTCGTACTCCCACCACGGCTTGGGCGCTGCTGCTGGCCACCGAGGGCGGCCGCCGCCGCAACGGCGGCTTGATGGATCTCGTGATCGGCTGGTGGGAGCCTTCTTGAGGCCTACTGACGGGCTGCTGCTGCTGCTGCTGCTGCTGCTGGGCTTGGTCGTGGGGGGGTGCAAATGTCGCCGTATGCCTCCGTGGCCCTGCCCGGTGGGCGGAGACTTGCCTCGGTCAGTCGCTCTGTCCGTGGCCTCTGGTTGGACTCCATCTCGTCAAAGGCGCCGCGACGGAGGTGGTGGCGACGGAGGTGGCGGCGACGGAGTCGGTCAGGGTTGTGACGGTGGCGGCGGAGGCGCGGGCGGCGGTGAGGGCGGAGGCGAAGGTGCCGGAGGTGGTGAGGGCGGTGGCGGAGGCGCGGGCGGCGGCGTCCCGAGGAAATGCAAGCATGGACGTCGGCCGTCGGCGCCACTCACTAGATCCGGATCGAGATACTTATCGAGATCATGTGAACTCGGGATTATGAGCGAACGGCTAATGGAATCTCATTAACGGAGCCCACGATATCGTGGACGGGTTCACGATATCGCGCGCAAACCACGCGATATCGTGACACCGCCGTGATATCGTGTGGTTTCACGATATCGCAACACGGGGTCGCGATAACGTCGCTGGCCGCACGATATCGCGCCTCGCGCTCACGATAACGCGGGTGGGCACGATACCACGCCCCGCCCACGATATCGTGGGAAAGGGTACGATATTGCCACGCGGACCCGCGATATCGCGCGCGGGGGACGATATCGCGCCCCGCGCACGATATCGCACACACACGCGATATCGTCGGTGCGCGCGGCGATATCCGGTCCCGTTGCACGATATCGCGCGTCGCGCTCACGATAACGCGGGTGGGCACGATATCACGCCGCGTCGTGCGATATCGCGGGCCTGTGTACGATATTACCGCGCGGCCCACGGCATCGCAAATACCCACGATAGCGCAACCTCTCACACGATATCGGCACGGGGGCACGATATCGGCGCCCTCCCGCGATATCATGCGCGTACTACGATATTGCTAACCGGACTACGAAATCGCGGAATCCCACGATATCGCGACCCCCCCGTCAATATCGCACAAACCGACGAGTGGTAATGGACCACGGCCGCACGCGACCCCGCGCCGGCCCGGCGGGCACGCAAGTCGCAACGCACGAAGATTCGAAGTCCGCGCGGGGAACGTCGAACCGGAGCCGCGGCGAACGAGCAACGACACCGCGCGGCGCGGACAGGAAAACCCCGACACGCGCGACAGCCTCTCGTCTTATACATGGCGGACATGCACACGATTTCATGCGCGGGCGCTGCACACATCTAAACAATGGCACACACCAGAATAACGACCAAATATGTTCTCTTGACGGACACCAGAATGCGAATATGGCTCAAGCCAATACGCCGGTGGTCCGCCACGGGCCGGGCGGAGCGGTGACTGCGGACGCCACAGCGCACAACTACAATGTCTCACGTCGCACAGCAATCAGAATCTATGGTATGGCGTCCTCCGCGGGGAGCACCCTGCCAGCCTCATGTCACGCTGGCATCTCATCGCACGCAGAGCACCATGAAGCACACATCCATCATCGGGCTTGAGCACCGCCTCATCAGCGCGGCTTCCGACCAGCTGCACCTCCCAACGGCCATGTCATGCCTCGCCTTGCACGAGAGGGCGCCGTAACGGTCACCCTCGTGGACGCCAGGCGCGCCCGCAGTCATCAGCCAGAGACGACCGACGGCGGCGCGCCGTGCGTCCAATGCGGCCGCGAGCAGAGCTCCATGACCCCGGCCGCCGGAGCCGAGTTAGTCGTGGAGCAAGGCCGCCGCCTCATCAAAGCTGGCGGCGGCATCAAAAGAAGACCAGTCGGACGCCAGCACATGATCGGCCCACCTGTCCTGGCCCGCGGGGCGATCCATTCCAGCCATCCAGGAGGCGAGATCAGGGCCCATGATATGGTCCTCCTGTTCCTGCTTCACCTCCGACTGGTGCGTCGCCGCGGCCGCTGCACTGCTGCCGCCGGCGCCAGCGCCACCCTCGCCGGCCGCCAACGACGACGACGACGACGACGACGACGACGGCAGCTGTACGTGAAGCCCCGACAGCGGTGGCGCGAGCGCCTGCTGCTCCGCCTCGATCTTTGCCTGTAGCTCCGGCGCGATCATCGTCGCGAACACCGCCTGCACAACCTTGACAGGCGGACGCGCCGGCGCCAGTACGCTCCCGCCAGCGCCGCCACGCTTGCGCACCCCGCGGCTGCCGGACGCGCTGGCGCCTCCTCCCGCCTTAGGTGAGGAGCCTCCCGGAGAACGGGGAGAGGACGGGAGGTTTTGCAGCAGTGGCGACTTGGGAGAAATGGCCGACGGCCGGCCTTGCGGCGACTTGCCGTTCGGAGGCCGCGGTGAGCCTGTGCTGAGCCGCGAGGCGCCCGCGGCGGCGGCAGCGGCGGCGGCGGCGGCGGCGGCGGCGGCGGCGGTGACGGCGGCGGCGGCCGAGGCGATCTCGTCACACGAGATCGCGAGGCCGCTCTTGCGTAGCTCAATGGGCGGCGGCGGCGGGCCCGCTGGCGCCGTCTCGAGCACCTCGAGCTTGGCAAAGCTCGACTGCTGAGGGGTCTGTACCGTTTGCGCCGGCGGCTGCGTCGGCGGCTGCGACGGCGTCTGAACCTGCGGAGACGGCTGCAGTATCTCCGGCGGCGGCAACGAGGGCTGGAGCACGAGAGGTGGCGGGGCCGCCACCGATGGCGGGGCCGCCACCGATGGCGGGGCCGCCTCCGACGGCGGCTGCGAGGGCTGCGCGTGGTCGGTCGCCGGCGGCGCCGCCATCGCCGTCTCCATGGCTGGAAGCGGCTCAGGCAGCAGCGCGGGCGGCACTGCCGGCATCGCCGCTTGCGGAAGCGGCAACAGCTCGGGCGCCATGACGGGCACCAGCGGCGTCGGCGCGGGCGGCATGGTGGACACCGGCGGGTCGCGCAGCCTCGTCGTTATGTATAGCTCGCTTCCACCTGCTTCCTTGAGCTGCCGGCGCAGATTCTTGCGCATGGTCGAGTTCCACCGATTCTTGATCGCATTGTCCGTGCGCCCGGGCATGAGCTTGACGATCTTGGACCACTTCGTGCCATAGCGCTGCACGAGCTCCATGATCATGCCATCCTCCTCAGGGGACCACTCCTCCTTGCGCACGTTCGGGCACAGGTGGTTGTGCCAGCGCTCACGGCACTGCTTGCCCGCGCGGCCCTCAAGGTAGCTGGCGATCACCGACCAATGGCATGGGCCGAGCTCTGTTACGAGCTGAAGCAGCTGCTGGTCCTCCTCGGGCTGCCATGCACGCTTCATGACGCCCGCGCCCTTGGAACTGCCGTGGTGGTGGTGGTGCGAGAACATAGGCTGGCCGATGCCGGTCGCTTGCTCACCAGAAGAGGATTCCTCGCCTGCCTGCTCGTCATCAGAGACGCTCGCTGAAGAGGAGGCTTGGGTCCCGGGTGGCGTCGGCGGCCGCGTGGCGGCGGAGGCGGTGCCACGATCGGTCGATTTGGAGCTGTCTGACAGCACCTCGTCGAGATTGAGCTGATGCTCTGGCTGATGCTGATGCTCTGGCAGAGACCATGAGGCTGACACTGTCTGCAGCAACTCGCGAGCCTCCCGGGCGGCCGCGTCGGCGGACGTGACGAAGAAGGCTGTTGAAGACATCCTTCGAGGCACCAAAGAGCGCTCTCAGGCGGCCCTACAAGTGTCCACAGCTCCTCGGCGCTGGCGGGCGCTTCGAGAGTGGAAGGAAGGAGGCTCTCGGAGCTCTCTTTGGGCGTCGGCCAGACCGTTTTTTGGGCTTCCTGCGCGGCGCTAGAAAAACGATCTCATCAGGAAAAAAGAGTTATTTGAATGCACGAGCTATTGTTTCGTTTTTTTTGGGGCGTCTCCGTTCTTTTTCGACCTCGTGCTGTCGGTGACGCTCGCGGCGACCACACGGGCTGTCTGCAGCTACTTTGAC
>JWZX01002805.1:0-15570 GCA_001275005.1 Chrysochromulina tobinii
GTATTGCGTATTGCGTATTGCGTATTGCGTATTGCGTATTGCGTATTGCGTATTGCGTATTGCGTATTGCGTATTGCGTATTGCGTATCGCGTATTGCGTATCGCGTATTGCGTATCGCGTATTGCGTATCGCGTATTGCGTATCGCGTATTGCGTATTGCGTATTGTTAGTATTGCGTATTGCGTATTGTTAGTATTGTTAGTATTGCGTATTGTTAGTATTGCGTATTGCGTATTGCGTATTGCGTATTGCGTATTGCGTATTGCGTATTGCACATACCCAAACTCATGCTGGGCCTGTGCAAGTGCTTCCTAATCTTCTCGTGGTTAGTCATACCGCTCCACCTGTAAGGCGTCGTTATGCTGGGCCAGTAACGCGGTCCCATAGGGTCCCATAGGGTCCCATAGGGTCTTCTGGGTGATGCTATGGGACCCCCAACCAGTGCGACCCTGATCAGGCCTGATCAGCCCCGCCTACAGTGGCAGGGACCCTATGGGACCCCCAACCAGTTCGACCCTGATCAGGCCTGATCAGCCCCTACAGAGGCTGGGACCCTGTGGGACCCCCAACCAGTGCGACCCTGATCAGGCCTGATCAGCCCCTCTTGCCGGCTTCCTCTCCGCCTTGAACGCGCTCTCGATTGGGCCTCCGATCAGGGGTCTCATTTGAAATATCAATATATCAATATATTGGGGCGCGGTTGGTCGCCACGCACGGGGAGGCTGATCAGGGGTCCCCGACCCTGAACAGGGTTTGCACCGATTTCCCGGACCTACTGGTTGCCTGTTGACAAGAGGGGGTCGGGCAAAATGTAGGGGTCGTTCTGGATACAGGACAGTCACTGCCTCGCGTTCGAGTCGGTCGAGCAGACGAGGACAGAGAAACCACACCATCACCACAAGCGCGCCGCCTCAGGGACCCGCTGTGACCCTGTGTGTTCTGTTGATCAGCAGAGATCGGTGCTGTTCTGGCACGGCCTCGGTGCGCGCCAACACGCCGCCCAATGGCCGTGAGGCGACGTCAATTCCTTCATTCATTCGGCCTCCGTGCCCCAGTCGGCGCCCGAGAAGCCCCTCACCGACGTCCCGCCGCCCTCGCCTTCCTCCTCGCCATCCGCGTAATTGTCGCGGATCGTCGCGAGGTGCTCCGTAATCTCGCTCATCTCATCGCGCGCGGCCCAGCCCTCTGCCGAGGCGGCGCGCTCGGCGGCCCTCTTCTCGGCCATCCAGTCCGCGCTCACCCGGCGCAGCGAGGGTAGCAGGGCCGTCGTCGACTGTAGCACGGCAGCGGCGGGCACGTCGAGCACCTCTACGCCGGCCGGACGGAGTAGAGAAGAGTGGGTGAGCGGCAGCGGCGGCCGCCACTGACGGCAGAGCTCCTCACAGTAAGCGCCTCTGAGCTCGCCGTGAACGCCCACGGCGGCGTCGAAGAATTGGGGGTACGAGAGTGGCAGGGCGAACGGCTGCCGGCGCACGAAGAGGGTGCCGCCGCCGCCGTGGCAGGGCATGAGCGACGGCACGAGCGGCGCGACGGCACGCCCGCCGCCCGGCTGGCCGAGCCAGCTAATGTGCTGCTCGAAAGCACGCGCCGCGTGAGGCGCCCGTTGGAAGGGCAGCAGAGGCGCGAGCCACCCCTCACGCGACGCGAGGTCCATTTCGGGCGGTATCGGCAGCCCGAGGGAGGCGGCGCACAGGTGCATGCCACCACGGGGGGCGAGTGCCGCGACGAGAGCGCTCATCGAGCCGCGAGGCGAGCGCGCGCGGTACGGGAGCGTGAGCGCATCGAGCAGTATGGCGATCGGCGCCGCCGTGTGGTATCGCAGCTCAGAGCGCGGCTGCAGCATCGGCGGCGCGTACACCACCGGATTGCTCCTGTACAAACTCTCCGCCGCACTACGGCTGCCCCCGACCACCAAGCCGGCCGCACTGTCGGCGGCGGTGTCGGCGGAGGGCCCCAGCCTCTCCAGAGCCGAGCGCAGCGCTCCGGCGCCATACAGCGGCACATACGTGCATGCGAGCTCAGAGAAGGCTGTGAGACTGAGCGCGTCGTTGAGCGCAGGCGTGTACGTGTGATTGCCCAGCCCGTCACGCCCGACGGACGGCCCGTCGGCCCCGAAGGCGGAGAGGCCCTCGGCGGACACCGTCCCGAGGGGAGCTTCCGCGAGCAGAGCCTCCGCGCAGCGCTCGGGCCGAAGGAGGGTACCGAGGCCGAAGGCGAGGCAAGGCGCGCGGCTGTAGTCGTCGCGGATCTGCGTGAGCAGCGCGGCCGCGGCGCCACCGAAGCCGCTGTCGGCGTCGAGGAGCAAGTGAAAGCCCTGAATCGTGTCGCACTCTTCGAGGAAGCGACGCATGCGTTCGACGAGGTGAGGCCCACCGGGCATGTCCTCTTCCTTCTGGACGATGCATGCGCCGTCGGGGAAGCGCGCGAGCGACGAGTAGCCACACACGTGCGGCTTGAGCGGCGCGAGCGAGCGCGCGTGCAGCTTCGCCTGCAGGTAGTCCGACCAAAACTCGACGCTCCGCTCGAAGCTGAAGACTGACGCGCGCACCTCCCCCTCTGCCTCGGCTCCCAACTCGGCGCCGCTCCCGCCGGCATTGGCCGTTGAAGCAGCCTCGGCCGCGGGCGCGGGCGCGCCCGACGTGCCGCGGATGCGCGGGTCGTTCATCGCCGTAACCTCTGCCTCGTGCCGCCGGCCGGCCGCGGGCACGCCGAACGCTGCGAGCTGGCCGACGTCGCGCCGCCGCGGTGGTGAGCGCTCGTCCTCATCCTCGTTGTATTCGTCGTCCTCCTCCTCGTCGCGCGGCACGATCTCGTCCGCGTACGCATCACCAACGACGGGCGCGCCCATCATCTGCACAAAGGCGTGCGCTGCGCGTTGCTCCCGCACGACCTCCTGCACCGAGCCGCCCCATGAGAGCGCGCCGTAGCTGCCGGGAGGAGGTTGGCCGCGAGCGTTGTTGACCATGCCCTCCGAGTTAAGGCTGCCAAAGTTCTCGTCCGCGTCGCACAGCACAAGCCGTGGCGTCAGCTGCCGGCTGCGGCCCGACGAGGAGCGGTAGAGGATCGCCGTGTCAGCCTGCTCATCCTCGTAAACCGGGTCGCCGTTCTCGTCGTAGCTGGGTGGATGGCGCGCGTCGTCCTGCACGTTCCAAAAGTGCGAGCCCGCCCAGTTGGCGAAGGGGCCGATCTGAAGAGTGATGATCTCACGCATCTGGCCCGATCAGGATGTCGTCGATGTCCGCAGGCTCGAGATGATGACCGCCGACGGCCTGCACAAGGTCAGACGCTTTGCCACGGGAGAATAGTACAGCGAGACAAGTCAACAGTAATCTGTAGTTTCTGAAAGATTTGACTCGAATTCCTCAATTAGTGAGCGCGCGCCATGTAAATCGCCCCTTTTGGAAGTGCGCCACGTACATGAACTACACGCATTCGGCGTGCGGCCCGCCGGAGTAAGCGATGCGCCTATCGTCCTTCGACGTCTACCCGAAGACGCTGTCGGAGTTCCGTCAGCGCACGCTTACAGGCGGGATCGTGTCGATCCTGACCATCGTCCTCGTCTTGCTGCTCACATGTATGGAGCTGGTCGACTTTGTGCAGGTCAAGACGGTCGAGCACCTGTACGTTGACACGTCGAGAGGCTCACCGCCGATGCGCATCAATATTAACATCAGCTTCCCGGCGTTGCCGTGCTCCGTCATCTCGATCGACACGCTCGACCTCTCTGGCACGCGCCCAGATGAGACGGCGATGATCATCGAGAAGACGCGGCTCGATGCCGGCGGCAGGACAATACCATCGCCAGCGGCCCAAGGGAGCCAGGTGCCAGGCGGGCGCCCGCCTGAGCGCAGGCTGCTCTTTGACGGCGGCGGCGGCCCGACAGCAGCAGCAGCAGGAAGAGCAGGAGCGCAGGGCGGCGGCGGCGCCACTGACCGGAAGCCAAATGGCCTCCGTGACCTAGGCCATTTGGCTGGGCGTGGCGACATCCTGCTGTCGGCGCTGCTTTCGGAGCTGTTGCCGAACGTCTTCGAGGATACGGAGGCGATCGCGGAGCTGCGCACGCACCTGGGCGAGGGCTGCCACATCGAGGGCTCGATAACGGTCCAGAAGGTGGCGGGCAACTTCCACTTCGCCTTGCAGAAGGCTGACCATCACGTACTGATGACGGTCTTTGGCCAGAAAGAGTCGCTGAACGTGTCGCACGTGATCCACTCGATCTCGTTTGGCGACGTGTACCCCGAGATGGTCAACCCGCTCGACGATTCGCGACGAATCCTCACGAACTCGACGGGGTTTGTACAGTACCACCTCAAGGTCGTCCCGACGCTCTATGAGCCTTGGCACGGCCAGCCGCTTCTCACCAACCAGTTCTCGTACACGGAACTCTTCCGCACGACGCAGGAGCTCGACAAGTTCCCCGCCGTGTACTTCCACTACGAGTTCTCGCCCATCATGGCCAAGTCCACGCAGACGCGCCGATCGTACTCCTCGTTCCTTACCGGGCTTTGCGCCATTGTGGGCGGCGTCGTCACGGTGGCAGGCATGCTCGACTCCTTCTTGCATAGGCTCACGCGCGTGCTCGGGACCACCCCCAAGTGAACCGACACCGGAGCCGCGCGTGAGCTCATGTGGCGCGCCACTCACAGAGGGCTCGCAGTGAGAGATTTTAGAGAGATACAGCGGTCGACACATCGCGCTTCCATCGCGCTTGGTTCCCGTTTCGCGGTCGTTCAGGCTCCAGCGTGTTTAGGTCGACCTCCTGACCAATATGCAACGAAGTAAAAGAAAGCCGTTCGTCGCAACTTTCGACAAAGCCACCGGTCAAGTATCCTCGTTTCGTGACGTCTCTCTGCGCCCTCCACGTTGTGTCTCCACGGGACCTGTGGTCGTGCGTCTTGCCGAGATGGCAATTTAACGTGAACGTGAACGTGAACGTTTCGTGACGTCGTGCTGTGAAAACGGCAACGCGAGCTTGTGCGAGCTCGCTGACCTTCCGCGCCGCTCGTGTGGGGCACCGTCACCCTCCAACACGATGGGCAATGGTCAAAGTCATCCTCCACCAGCGATACCGCCACCATCACCCATGATACCGCCATCTCTTCCACCGCCTTTTCACCCGCCGCCGCCGCCCTGGTCACCGCCCTCGCAACCTCCTCCGAGCCCACCGCCCTCACCGCTGCCCTCACCGCCGCCGCCACCGCCGCCACCGCCGCTGCCACTGCCGCCAGGGCCGCCGCCCTCGCAACCTCCTCCGAGTCCGCCGCCCTCGCCCTCGCCCTCGCCTCCTCCTTCGAGCCCACCGCCGCCGCCGCCTCCCTCACTTCCTCCTCCGAGCCCGCCGCCGCCGCCGCCGCCCTCGTCTCCTCCTCCGAGCTCGCCGCCTCCGCCGCCGCCCTTGAGTCCTCCTCCGAGCCAGCCGCCCTCGCCATTTCCCTCGCTGCCTCCTTTGAGCCCGCCCCCGCCCTTGCCTCCTCCTTCGCCTCCTCCGTGCCCGCCGCCACCAACCCCACCGCCAAGTCCACCGTGCGATCCACCGTCGCTGCCGCCTCCGAGCCCGCCGCCACCGTCCTTGCCACCCTCACCGTATCCACCGCCGCCACTGCCGCCACCGCCGGCCCAACCGCCATCAGAGCCGCCATCGCCGCTGAGCCCTGCGCCGTGTCCACCACCTCCGTTGCCCGAGATCGTTTTACCAGCCGACCTGGCGCAGAGAGTGACCGGCACGCATTGGTCGGCACGGCTGCAGCCGGTGACCTATGACCTCGGGCTCCGGGACATGCGCGGCGCCCTGCTTGCCTTTGCCGATTACGACTCGGATAATTTTGTCGACCTTTTCATGGCTTCCCCCACCCCAGAGGAGAGTCTACAGACCTGGACGTGGCGCGGCGACGTTAAGGACGGCAAGTTCGAGCTGCAGCGGCAGTGGCGCGTGCGCGGCCTCGTCGGCCTCATCCCGGGCGACTTTGACGGAAACGGGCAGCTGGACGCGGTCGCTATCACCGCCCATGAGCGATGTGCGGGTGTGGGCGCCCTCCGCATGCATCTGTGTGATCACTCGCTCGGGTGCGCGACGGCGGTGGACGGCTCGGAGGAGGAGGCGAGGGCGGCGCTCGAGGCGACAGCCCTACCCATGGACGGCGGCGCGATGATGAGCCAGCCCCTCGCCCTCGACCTCAACGGCGACATGCGACCCGACCTGCTCGCCATGTGGGCACCTCTCGATGACGACTGCCGGCTGGGCAAGGTGGAGGCGCGTGCCTGGCTCAACCTTTGGAACGGACCGTCGGGATTCGAACGGATCCACCCGTTTATGCAGCGGCTCCTGCACAACACGACGGCCGAGCACGCGCCGTGGCCCGTTGCGCCGCCCGTGCCCCCACCCCCGTGGAGAGCTTTCCGATGGCCATGGGACCGTGCAGATGGAGGCCCAGGCAGCTTGACGTCGGCGCCGGTGGCTGACATTCAATTTGCCGTGCCGAACTCGAATGCAAACGTCGACCTCAATGGCGACTGCCGCGGCGACCTCGTGGTTGTGGCGCTGCCGCCCGGGGCGTGGCAACACAGCTGGGGTGCATCCGGTGCTTCCTCGTCTTCTGCAACCGGAGCCGCGCCTATAGGTTGCGAGCGCCTCGCGTGTCGTCTGCTCGTCTGGTTGCAGCAGGTGCGGCGCTCGCCCGAACCGGACGCAGAGGACGCGGCTGCCGCGCCCAATGCAAGCGGCAGCGGCGAGTCGTACTCTGGAGGCGGAGAAGAGCGCTGGCTGCGCGAGCCGTCACTGAATCTGACGCTCCCCGTCGGAGCTTCACAGCTCTCTTATGCTGACATGGACGCAGATGGTCTCATCGACATTGTCTTCCTCGCCCCCGCCTTCCTCGCCCCCGTAGAGGCCGGCGGTGAGGCCAGAAAGGACGATGCCATCCGCGGCGGCGGCGGCGGCGGCGGCAGCGGCAGCGGAGGCGCGGTTCTGCACGTGTGGTACGCGCAGCTTGTGCGTCGGCCATCCTCAGCCGACGAGCCGATGCCCGAGGCCTCTTGCAGGCCGCCGCCACGTGGAATCAGCCGCGCCGGTGAGCTGTGTGCAGTGCGCCCTGACGAGGAGCTGACCTTCTTTAGGCGCGTCTTCCTGCTTCCCCGTGGCTGGAGCGTTGGGGACGGCGGCGGCGCCGGTGCGCGTACGGGCGGGCTGCCCACCCGGCCCACGACCCTCTCAATCGCCGACTTCTTCTTGGACGGGTATCCGGAGGTGTTGCTGCCGCTGGTGGCGCCGCCTGAGTGGGAGATTGGGCACGATGGGCGCTCACGTTACGCGGGGCGGGGCTGCAAGGCAGGTGAGCGCTGCCTCGCGCTGCTGCACAACGACGATCGGATGCGTTGCGACGAGAGCCCGCTTCGTGCGTACTCGCGCTTTCCTTTTTTGGAGGCGACCTCGAGGGAGAGCGCGAGCCCCACGGACACGCTGCAGGAGCCCTCCCTCGGTGACTCCGATGGCGCGCGCTTGTACCCGCTGCTCGCGCACGCTGTGGTGGGCGCCTTCTTCGACTTGTACGAGGACGGCGTGTGGGATGTGCTCGTGGGCTACCCGAACGGCACCATCGAGGCTTGGCGCCAGCCGGCCGGCGGGCTCGACCGTTACTTTCTCAAGGTGGTCACCTCGAACGGCGCATGCACCCCCGCACCGCTCGATGGCAAGCTTGTGATGCCCGCCTCCTTCGAGTTCCCCTTCGAGCTTCCGTTTGGGCTGAGTCAGCTCCTCGGAGGCGGCGGCGGTGGCGGCAGCGGCGGTGGTGGAGGCAGCGGCGGTGGCGGCAGCGATGGCAATGGCGGCGGCCGTGGCGGTGACGACGACAGCATGCTGGGTACCAGCAATAGCATACAGGGCGGCGGGCGCGCCGTCACCCTGCTGCCAGGCACCTCGCTGCCCCGTAACGTCGACGGCGTCCCTGCTCGCTCTTTGGCCGAGGACGGCGCGGATGCGAGCGCGGGGCGCTGCTACGAGGCCACGGACGCAGAGCAATCTCTTGGGAACACCGGGTACATGGCTGGCGTCAACCAGCCCGGCGTCAGCTATCAGTACCTCACCTCGATCCCGTCGCGTTGGGAGTCGGATAAGAGTCCCTTTTGGGTCCTGACGAAGACGAAGCAGCCACACGCGGCGACGCAGCTCGCGCAGAGCGGCTACGCGCCGCTCCTCGCTCCGTATGTCCTGGTGGGCCTCGGGCATATGCAGGGCTACGTCGAGGAGCTCGCCGTTGGGCTGCCTGCAGGGCAGGTGCGCTCCTTCCAGCAGGCGATCATCCCCAACTCGCGGCTCGTCGTGCTGCCATACCCGTATGACGAGCCCTCGCGCTGGGAGCTGCGCCTTTATCTCGAGGCGCGCCAGCAGCTGCACGTCTTCCTCGCCTTTTGTGCAGCACTGCTCGCACTCGGCATGCTCGTGGTCATCCTGGAGGTGCGCGAGCGCATCCAAGACTCGCGCGAGAAGCGCGCCCTCGCCCCGGCCTTACCACTTTGAGCGTCGTCGGATGTCGTGTGTGCTCACCGGAGAATTAGGCAGTCGCCGCTCGGGAGCGCTCTCGGTAACGCATTGATGTAGGTTTAAAATCAACAATCGGCCGATCTCGTCCTGTGTGCCCCTGATCTGGCTACATGTATGATCCGATTTCCGAAATCTTACCGAAATCCTCTCGTCGATTCGCGAAAATTCGCGATTGGCGATTCCCAGCGCGGGCTGCCGGTTTTTTACCGGTCGCTCCGGAGGCGCGTGCGTCGCGCGTGGCGCCAACGGGTGGTCGGCGCAGCGCGTGCTTGCCGAGATCTCGCAGGCCAAGACCGGGTTTTCTGCGGACTCATTTTACCGTTTCGTCGCAAAAACCCCATCATCATCCTCGTCGCTGAATGGGGAAGACCGCGAAGATGGTGAAGCGATCCAGAGAAGCAGAAGCGGCGCTTTCCATTGAGACGATGCTCAAAGGCATCTTCTCATCGACCGACGGAGAGCCGGCGGAGAAATTGATCCGTGCTAGTGCTCTTTGGGACGAACTTGAAACAGCACTTGAGTCGGTCCCTGACTTCTTTGCGCAGGTCAAGCCCTACGTTGACTCACTTGATGCAAGCGACGAGCAAGACAAGGAGCTCAAAGAGTTGTATGAGGAATACGCGGCCAAGTCTGGCGAGGAGCTCAACGACGAGATCAAGGAGCTACGTTCGAACAAGGTTTTTAGCAAGCGGGAGGCCAAGGAGCTCATCGAGCTGGCGGACGCCGAGCGCAAGCGCTTTCTCTTCGTGCGGATCCTGGTCATCGCCATGGAATCGGCGGAGGGGGAGGAGGGAGATGGTGAGGAGCAGTACGGCGAGGAGGGTGGCATGGGGGGGCCTGATATCAACGAAGAATTCATCGCATCCCTCACGGAGGAAAAGTGTGCCGAGAGAGTGAAGGAGAAGAAGGCCGGGGGGAAGGAGGAGGAGGAGGAGGAGGAGGAGATCAATCTAGGAGATAATGTGGCGGAATGGGTCTGCGGCCTCCCGACCACCCAGCTGCAGGAATTGTGCGAGGGGCGCGGCATCGAATGGAAGTCGCTGCCAACTGGGCTTCGACTTCCTCTGGTGCAGGGGTTGCTGCGTGGGATGCTCGAGGCTGAGGAGGAGGGTGAGGAGGAAGAGGGCGAGGAGGAAGATGATGAAATTTACGAGGAGGAGGACGAGGAGGACGAGGAGGACGAGGAGGACGTCGAAGAAGAAGGCGAGGAAGAGGAGGGAGAGGAGGAAGACGAGGACGAGGACGAGGACGAGGACAAGGAGGTGGAGGCCCCGACGAAAAAGTCGAAGACGGTATCGACGCTCGCCGAGCTCGCGGCGTCGGCGTCGGCGTCGGCGGATAAGGCGAAGCTGGGGTTGGGCGCTGGCCCGATGCCGACCTTCGGCGCCGCCGGCACTCAACCGGCGTTCGGCGCTGGCAAGAAGGATAAAGGATCGAGCAGCTCGACCGGTGAGAAGACCGGTGAGGAGCCTGCCGAGTGCAAGCAGCAGTGAATTTGCGTTGAATACTCTATGTCACAGGCAGGTGGATCACTGCCGTACAGTGTGCAGGATGGGGGGCGGTGGGGGCGGGGGCAAACCGGAACGGCGGAAGATGATACGCTCGCCGGTGGTCCGTGATTCGCGATTCGAATCCGTACACGCCATGGTACACGCGGTATCAGTAAAACGCGTAAAATTAACCGTGGAGTACATCTAAACTGCTTGAGCTGGAGTGGACTGCCCGCCACCCGCCGTACGGGACCGTTCCGAACGGACCGTTTGGGACGAATTCCGACGTGTCCTCAAGACACTCTCAGAGCCGCTTCATCATGGCCTTCGAGCTGCCAAAGGGATCGCGCACCAGGGCCCACTGCTGCGGCGTCAGGCTAGTCTCCGGCACCACGTCGCTTGACCGCTTGCGCTTGCACCCTGCAGGGCCGGCCCGGCTCGCTCGCCGCCTATCCTCCGCAGAGGGCTCGGCAGTCGTGGCAGTCCGATCGTCGACTCGGACGTTGCCGTACCCCTTCTTGCGCCAAAAGTCGACCGTGTCGAGCCCGGCGAGCGCCACCACGTGAGTCACACCCTGTGCACACAGCCAGCCTTCGACAGCCGCGAGAAGCCTCGAACCGAGGCCTCGCCCCGCGTAGCGCGGGGCGACAGCCAAGAGTTGGAGTTCACAGAAGGCGGCGGAGGGGTGTGGGATGAAGGTGCATGCACCGTAGAGCAGTGCGCCATCGTCCCCTGCCCTGGTGACGCCCCCACTCTCTTGCGTGCGGCTGGCCACCGCCGTCCGGGCTCCACTGCCGTGAACCAGGAGCTGTAGAAAGTCGCCATCCTTGGGGCGCCGTCGCGGGGTTAGTGCAGGGTGCCTCGGTGAACGCGCGTCTCGGAGGTCGACATTGCATGCGGGCAGCCGCTGCCGGTAGAGCCGGATCGCAAGCGCCTCCTTGAGCGTGAAGTCGCCGGCCGTCTCCGGCGCTGGCGGCGGGAGCAGGCGGCACTCGGAGGCGAGAGATGAGCGCTCATCGGCCATCGTGCTCGCGATGATTTCTTCGGAGTCGGAGGGAGGGACGGCGGTGAGGTGCGCGGCGCTTGCGGCTGTATGCGCTGCCGACTCACTCTCGCCCGTGGCGTCGAGCGACAACGTCCCACGCCGCGGGCGCTTCGGCAAGGGCGGGGGCGGTGCAGCCGTGAAGGTGGCCGCTCGGCGACGTGCAGGTATGGAAGGTGCAGCAGCAGCTTTGGCGTTGGCGGGTGCGGTGACGGGGCCGAGATCGGCTGCAAATGGCACGGCGGGCGGCGGTGGAGCACCGTCTTCGTTCTCCTCGCTGGATGCGACGGTCTCGTCCTCATCGCGTGTGCTCGCG
This sequence comes from Chrysochromulina tobinii, assembly GCA_001275005.1. Taxonomy (NCBI): domain Eukaryota; phylum Haptophyta; order Prymnesiales; family Chrysochromulinaceae; genus Chrysochromulina; species Chrysochromulina tobinii. The sequence continues at coordinate 11,386 of JWZX01002805.1, forward strand.
CCTCCTCGCATGATTTGCTCAAGCAACCATCCCTCGTCTGCACCCCAGAGCGCTTCGCGCCACGGATGTAAGCGAGTGACCATCAAAGAGCCCACGTCACGGCCTTGCCGCACTGTCGCACCTGCATCGCGCAAGAGCTCGACGAGGTCTGCTGCCGGGACTGTGGTAGGTCCACGCACCACCACCTCAAACCCCGCCAGCGCGGTCCCGCCCCCAGCAACGCGAGCACGACGGCAGCCGGGAACGTCTGCAACAAGCTCGAATGGGCTCGGATCGATCGCCTTCCGAACCTTGAAACATTCGCTCAAGTAGGCCGAGCTGACCACCCACTGCCCTCGAGCGACCGCGCTGAGGAGCTTGAGCGTGCGCCTCACGGGCATGCCGGCTACGCAGATTTCGGTGCCAGGCGGCAGCTGGGCCTCGAGACGGCCACGCAGCTGCACGTAGCGTGAGCGTGTCGGCTCGTCGTCGATGCCCGTGATAATCAAGGCCATTCGAGCTGCCGCCGTCCGTCTCTGGCGGCGACCTCGACGAGCGGGGTCACCCAGAGTCGGGCGCCTTCCGTGGTTGAAAAAGCGTGGCAAATTTCGTGTCTGACGCGCATCTCGATGTTGTGACGTGCTTTTTTTCGAAGGAAGTTGCATTCTTTTGACGAAAGGTCTTGCAACGTCCAAAGGCGTCCTTCCGAAGCACTCGTTCATTCATTGCAGCTGGACGTCATAGGATGCCGCTCCAGGGCGGACACGTGCTCGTGATGCTCACCGTGATCAACCTCGTCAACTTCATGGACCGCGGCATTACACCTGGCGCACCAGGCGAGTTCGCCACCTTTGTCAACATGAGCATGGGCGTGCCAATGGAGGGCACGGCCGTGTGGACGGGCGCCATCTTCTCGTCGTTCGTGTTCTTCTACTCGATCGCTTCGGTGACGTATGGACACCTGATTAATTCGCAGCCGGCCTTCCGGCTTCTCAGCTTCGGCCTGTGCGTGTGGGTGTACGCGCTCGTGGGTTCGGGGCTCGCCTACTTTTTACGACCGTGGACGCCGTTTGCCTTTTATTGGTATCTGCTGCACCGCGCCCTCTCCGGCGTGGGCGAGGCCGCGTTCCAGTGCATCGTGCCGCCCTACATCGAGGACATCGCGCCGCCGGGCTCCAAGGCCCTGTGGCTCGGCTGCTTCTACACGGCCATCCCGTGCGGCACCGCCTTCGGCTTCGTCTACGGCTCGCTGCTCGCGCCAGGCCCGCCCGAATCGATCGGTTGGGGCTGGGCGTACCTGTTCGAGGCGATCGCGATGGCGCCGTGCGCCATCCTCGTCGCCTGGCTGCCCAAACCCGACGAGATCAGCCGGCGGCGCGCCGTCGTGGTGGGCGCACGCACCCGTCTGCTCGGCGAGGTATCTTCGGTCGGACCCTCGGTCACTCGGCACCGTGTACATGCCGACGGAGCCGTTTCGACGGACAGCTCGCTCACGTCGTCGCCCGTCGAGTCGCCGTACGAGTCGCCGTACGAGTCGCAATCGAGGGTGCCGCTGCCCGCCGAGCCCCTGCCAGCGCCGCACGCCGCCGCGAGCCACAAGCCCCACGCAGCGCTCGGTGGCGACGCCGTCGACGAAGCCAGTCTGGGCGGAGGCGTGTGCGCGAGCTCTGGCCACGAGTGCTCGTGCCTCGGCGGCACGTATGGCGAGCACACGGTGCTCTACCAGCTCGGCTGGCTGCTCACCACGCCAGTGTACGTGCTGCTCGTGCTCGGATACGCGGCGCAGACGGCCACGGTGATGGGCATCTCGACCTTCGGCCCCAACTTTGTGATCGCGCTCGGACTCTTCGAAAAGGAATCGACGGGCGCACTCGCCTTCGGCGCGTGCGCCGCGCTCGGCGGAGCGCTCGGCACGCCCCTCGGCGGCCTCCTCGCCGACTGGAACGCGCGCTCGAGCCTCGCGCGCTCGAGCGCCGCGGAGGGCGGCGCGCTCACGCCGCAGCGAGCGCGCCTGCTCGAAATGCGAGCGCTCATCGGCACGATTACGATGCTCATCACGATCGCGGGTGTCTCGATGGTCGGTGCTGGCCTCGTGCTCTACACGGGCCGGCAAGTCGGCGCATTCCTCGGCCTCATCACGCTCGGGGTGGCGGGCACGTACGCCTGTTCCGCGGGCATCTCGCGAACAGTCATGAGGCTTGTGCCGCACGGGATGCGCTCCTTTGCACTGGCGTTTCAGGCGAGTGGCCTCGGAGTGCCACTGCTGTGGCATGCACTGATGGCCCTTGATTGCGCTCCTTTGCACTGGCGTTCAGGCGAGCGGCCTCGGAGTGCCACTGCTGTGGCATGCACTGCTATGACCCTTCCGTTGCCTCTCATCCTTCGCCATCGTCCTTCTGCTCCCGCTCCAGACACTCTGCTTGCATGCACTAGGCGACGTGCCCTCACCGCCCGCCGTCGGCATGCTTGCGACGCTCTGGGCGCCTTCGTGCGTGGGCCGGCCGAAGCCAGAGTGCCTCGGGCCGGAGCCGCACAACTGGGACCAGCCATACACGCCGCACCAAAAGGGCGTGCTCCTCGTCCTGCTCTGCGCGGCCGTCTACATGCTCACCTGCTCAGTGTACTGGAGCCTCGCCTACACCCTCGTCGCGGTCGCCGAGCGACGCGAGCGGCGCGGGCGCCCGCAGAGCGGCTTCGAGCCGCTCCCCGGTGCGCCCACCATCAACGGCGGCCTGGCGGCGGTCGAGTGAGATGATGTCAAGAGCAGCTTTTTGAAAGGAGGATCGAGCTTGCACAGATCGTTTTCACACGAACGATCTCGCCAGAGCTCGCAGCTCGCCCGCCCAAGCTCGTCCTCTCGTCCTTCCACTTTCCTATGTAAATATTTAATGCCGGAACGCGTCTTCGACGCTGGTCGGGCTCTCTGCTGTCCGATTCGATTCATTTGCAGCTGCTGGGCTGCGTGTCACGCCTGCCTGCAACACGGCCATAGGCGGTGCCGGCTCGCGCTGCCCTGTTGCTCGGCGATGCTGCTGCGCCTGGCTGCCTGAGGCGGCCGGCGCTGCTGCTGCTGATGATGATGAGGCGTCTGCGACGATGATGCGGTGTCAACGACAAATCTGCGAAGTGCACCTTCGGATTCTGACTGCCTCGCTATGTGCTGTCAGGTCGCGCATCGTTACCGTCGCCACGCTGGCCACCGCGTCGGCGTTCCAAATTGGAATGCCCATGGGCGTGCCTCGCACACCGGTGGTCTGCAGGTCTGCAGAGCTGCAGATGGCGGACATCGTTGACACCGCAGTTGGCGCTGGCTCTTTCAAGACCCTCGCCGCGGCGCTTGGTGCTGCCGGCCTCGTCGACACCATGAAGAGCCCGGGACCGTTCACCGTCTTCGCTCCGACGGATGCCGCTTTCGCCAAGCTGCCGGCGGGCACCGTCGAGGAGCTCATCAAGCCCGAGAACAAGGCGAAGCTCACCGGCATCCTCACTTACCACGTCGTATCTGGCAAGGTCATGGCCAGCACCGTCGTCACCATGGATGGCAAGAAGGTGCCCACCGTCAACGGCGCCGAGGTCACCATCAAGGTCGGCAAGGAAGGCGTCATGGTCGACGCCGCGATGGTCACGACGACCGACATTGAGTGCGACAACGGCGTCATCCACGTGATTGACTCCGTAATCATGCCGTCGGAGAAGAAGGCCGGCAAGAAGGGCAAGGAGAACAAGACACCGCTGGAGGACCTGGTGGTGGGTGCCGAGGTGGTGGGTAAGATCAAGTCCGTCATGTCGTATGGTGCCTTCGTCGACATCGGCGCGTCGACCGACGGGCTGTTGCACGTGTCCGAGATCTCGAATGAGTTCATCAAGGACGCGACCGAGAAGCTCACCGCTGGCGACAGCATCACCTGCAAGGTGAAGGCGGTCAACCTCGAGAAGAAGCAGCTCGCTCTCACCTGTAAGGAACCCCAGGCGCCGCGCGCGCCGCGCGCTGCTGGCGGCGGCGAGCGCAAGCCGAAGGCGGACCTCGCCGAGTTCGAAACCGCTGACCCGAAGGTGTTCATCACCGGCAAGGTGAACTCGATCACCGAGTTCGGTGCGTTCATCACGATCAAGGAGGGCGTGGACGGTCTGGTGCACATCTCGCAGATCCAGGATGGAGGTGTCAAGTCGGTGGGCGACGTGCTGACGGTTGGGCAGGAGGTGCAG
>JWZX01002806.1:0-17251 GCA_001275005.1 Chrysochromulina tobinii
GGCCGCGAGAAAAGTCGAGTGGGGTCCCGCATTGCGGGAGTTCGAAAATTTTGTCGGATCTCGTTTCACACCGGCGTGCAACACGTCTCCTCTGTGCTTCTCCCCCCGCCCCGCCTCGCCTGTCTCTGAGGTCTGACTCTCGATCGTACCGGTATGGCGCATGGGTTCGCCCTCGCCGCGGCGGTAGTCGTTTGAAACGTCACGGCTGCAATATTATTAATATTGGCTCCACAATACAATTAGTCCCTCACAACTGTCTCCCTCTAACGCTCGACCTGGCTCTTGAGATGGCTGGCATCGTCTTGTCCGTGCGTATCCCACATTTGGTATCTCTGCAAGTCTTCGGTTCAGCGTGGCTGAAGATTCTGAAGAGTTGACATCATGCGTGTGAGAGGAGCGCGGTCGTGAGTCGGGCCTGTGTGTGGAGCTAGTCTAGAAGCGACGGCAAGCATCGTCCATCCCCGAGCCCTTCAGCTTGGCCCAACCTTCCGGAGAATGCAACCACTGGCCGCCGTTGCTCGGCCCACCGTCGAACGGCATCCAGGCCTTATCGCTCACTGGCTGCCACTCCTTTTTTCCGACGGGAATCTGCTCCAAAACCTTCAGATGCTGGACACCGTTGACCTCGAAAACAAGACCCTTGAGCAACGCCCCATTACGCGGCCAATCGTCGCCACCGGGGCGACCACCACCGCGCGGATCGCCGCGCCAGTAGATCCCGGATCAGGATCCGAATGAATTTCCGCAGACGAAGACCTGCGGTTCGGGCGACACGAGACCTGCTTGAGCCATAATGGCCTTGAGACGAGCGACGAGAGACGAGAGAAGTGAGGAGAAAGCGTCGGAAAGTGTCCCGCGCTGGAAAAGTCGAAGAAAAGTCAAGAAAGCGATCACGAAGATTTCTTGCCCCCGGCTCCCCCCGGTGTCTTTTTACCGGTAAAAAGACACCGGGGGGAGCCGGGACACACACGGGACACACGGGACGCGGCGGTCTTTTTACCGGTAAGCCTACGGCGCGCCGCGGGGCGACTTTGGGAATGTGTTTTCCGATGCGCAACGCTGTGGCGAAGCGGCGCTTGACGCGCTGAGCGGCATTGCGTGCGTCGCGCTCCAGCATCCATCCGTGCCCGCGTACACGATGCCAGGACGCGAGACGTGGGAGGAGGCACTCGACGGCGCGGACGCCGCCGCCGACGACGACGTCTCGCCCGGCCCCATCTATCTTCCTGTGTTGAGCCACGACAGCCGCCATCCTCTGCCGCCGGCGTTCACAATGGCGCCGCGCTACGAGGCTCCACCGGCCACGGAGGAGACGCCCGGTCCTGCAGCCGTGGGTTTGCGCCATCTGCCACGAGCGCCGGCGTACTCTCTCCGAGGTCGTGACGCTTGGGCCTCCGCCGCCGCTCAGGTTGAGAGCGCCTCGCCTGGCCCTCAGTACCTTCCCACGACGAGTGGCACCGGCCGGCCTGATGTGGGGTTTGCCTACACGCTGGCCGCGCGTTTTGAGATGCAGCCCGTGCCAGAAGGGCCAGGCGCGCGCCCGTATGGGTTAGGGCACATGCGTGGGGCGCCACAGTACTCCATCCAAGGACGCGACGCGTGGATGCCATTGGGCACGCCAGTTGAAGAATCACCAGGGCCCACGTATTTGGTGGAGACGAGCGGCACGAGCCGGCTGCCGAGCGCGCCAGCCTACACAATGGGTTGCCGTTTTGAGGCGCCCGGCATGGGGGAGAGCAGCGAGACCCCAGCGGCCGACGCGACCCCCGCGGCGTTACTGGTGCACAAGCCGAGCGCGCCTGCCTTCTCCCTGCAAGGGCGGGCTGCTTGGGATAAGGAGCCGCGCGCGTCGGCGAGCACGCCGGCGCCGGGTTCGTATGAGCCTCTCCTTCCGGCGCACCTTCCTGCTGGTCCGAGCTTCACTATGGGAGCCAAGCTCCGGCCAAGCGAGTTGGACACCCATAGCCCAGATTTCGGGCCGACGACCATGTACCACCTGCCCAGTGCCCCTGCCTACACAATCGCGGGGCCGGCGCGCGCGCTGCCGGCGCCGCCGACGCCCGGCCCTCTCGACACGCAGAGTGTGCCCATACACCTACCTAAGGCCCCCTCGTACTCGATGCGAGGGAAAGCGCATGATCCTAATGCTAGCAATGCGACGCCGGCTGCGGAGGTGTACGAGCGCCCCGACTTCCGCTCGGCACCCGCCATCACAATGGGCGCGCGCACGTCCGGGCTGTGCACGGTCCCCACACCCGGACCTGGCGAGTACGCTCCGCAGCCGGCCATCGGCGGCGGCGCGCCGGCCTTCTCTCTGGGCGCGCGCATACCGAGCGCGGCGGTTGCGCCAGTGCCAGGCCCCGGCGAGTATGAAAGAGATGACTCATTCTCGACGCCGAGCGCCCCCAAGTTTTCGATGCAAGGGCGGCTTCGGGAGCCGGGACACGCTGGCCCGGACTCCAAGTACTACGACCATCAAGGGCCCTACATTCGCTCCCGCCACCCATCAGCGCCCGCCGTCTCGATCAAGGGCAAGGCGCGAGCGTCGCTGCGCGCGCAGCCGGCCCCCGGCCCTGGCTCGTACGAGACGAGCCAGCAGACGCATCGGGGCCACGCTCTCCTCCATCTGCCCGCTGCCGGCGGGCCGAGCAGCGACGCCCGGCACGACGCCAGGGCCAAGGCGGCTGCGGCGTCCGCGGCGTCCGCAGAGCGGCCGTCGGTGCGCCAGACGTACCCCACGACACACAAGTTGCCGCCTGCCACATCGTACAAGGAGAATGTGGCGCGTGCGGCGGCCTTCCTCAGCCCTACGCAACTCGAACAGATGAAGGCGAAGTTTTCCAACCTGCGCCAAGCGCTCGCGGACGCCGAGACCACGGCGTGAGCATGCTGTGGCGGCAGGGAACGAAGCAGCTCTCCCGGTGACGCCGGCGTCGTCCCCCGCACCCCGGCCATGACTCAACCCATGACCCCGGCGCGGCGTGCGGTATCATGGAAACAGTCAGTATCATTTTTACCCGACCGTCCTACGAATAAGTTGCAATTCCGATTAATTTGGTCATCTTAGATGGGCTACCTTGCACACCCCGCGGGCGCCGCGCGTCCCGTCCGGGCTCCTGCGCGGGGTGTCAGTCACTGTCGTGTGTCACGTCGTCCCCCACGCTCTCCGTCCGCGCCGAGATCGGAGGCGAGCCCCGCGCTGCTGGCAGAGGTCAGAGCGTCATTTCCCGAGTCTAGTCCAAGTCCAAGTCGATAACATCCTCCAGCCTCGGCTTCTTCCGCAGTGCAGCCGCTGGCCTGGCTGCTGGCGCGGCTGCTAGCTCGGCTATGGGTGGGGACGCGGGCGCGGGGCGCTTCCGAGCAGCCGCGCCGCTCACAGACGAAGATGCCTGCTGGAGGTGCGCACGCTGCTCGGCAGCTTCTGCCAAGATCTGTCGTCGCTCAGCAGCATCTGCCGCCTCTGCTGGTGCGGCCCTGCTCGCTGATGTGACAGAGCCTGAGGCACCATAAGTAGCCGTGCGTGCCACTCTCTTTTGGCCATGGCCAGTTGCAGCCATCATCGTAGCTCTGCCGTGCTCGTCGCAGAGTCCCAGTTGCAGCGCGACTTGCAGCGCGACGTGCTCTCGTAGCTGTGTAACGTGCTGCTTGATCTCTTCAGCATGTTCCTCTGCCGTCAAGCATAATGGTTTATGGACGCTCCGAAGCCACTTGGTGGCAAGAGTTGGACGTTCCGGCCCATTCGGTGCGCCCGTATGATTCGGCATACCATCGGTGAGTCGTGAAAGGCATTGGGCAGCACTGTACTTGCCCGCTGCAATGTGGCGATCCATTTCGCCCTTATTCCAATTGACGCCCTTGGCCCAAATCACACCCAGATTGTGGTGTCCAGCTGGCCATAGATTTAGGCGCGCGACATCCAGAACGCTCTTATGTTGCTGCCACATTTGCGACTAGATAGAGACCCTTGTTTCCAGGCCGCCTTGTTATTTCCTAGATGGAGACCTTTGTGCATTTCCAGCCGCCGTCTCCGCGTGATCCAAATTTGGCAGTGGCGCCGAGCGGCATGCACCCGACACAGGTCCAGAACGTACATGTAATCACCGTAAACGTTATCTGTCCGTACGCGAGGTGTTAAGGACGCAGGACGGAGGACGGGAACGGATTAAGGAACGCATAGACCGGACAACAATAGTCGATAGACTCTCCACGTATCTCTGACTCTGAGTGAGTTGCAGTACATTGTAGTGTAGAGTGAGTTATTGAGACACAGACACACCGTGGATCAACAATACGGCTTGTACGGGGTCTCTCAGGTCGAGATAGCCTCGAGATACCCACTAAGGCACAAAGGCACACAGGGTATCCCATGCTATCAGGATCAGGCACAGACGTAGGGTATTCCATGCCATCAGGATCAGGATAGCAGCATACGCAGCAAGCTCGTGCGTCGTGTGGCCATGGTTGAGATCATGCATGGTTTGAATCCAACGATTCTTCACTCACTCACGTCACTCACTCTCACTCACGCACTCACTCTCGTCGCGTCTCTGCACAGTTTCCGGGACCGACCGACCGACAAACACCGAATACCGTACCAACACTACATGTACACCAACACGGCTACCGGCTGCAAGCGACAGCGGTTTGCAAGCTGCCAGGCTATGCGCGGTCGTCTCTCGACCCGACCCATTAATGTACACGCGATAGCATGCCGACGTCATACATGAACATGTACCCGATAGCTCGCATGTAGAGTTCTATCCGAATCCCGAAAGCACACATGCTGACCCGATCGCATGCTAAGCATGCTAATCGCATGCCGACCCGAACGTAACCCGAACGCTGGAAGCCGCCGTGATCAGCCGCGCAGTTGCAGGTCGGTAGCGGGTCGGAAGCAGACGGATCATATTCAGTTGGCCAATCCATCTGGCCAACTGGGCATCCGACAACGACAGCGCTCCGAAAAGGCCGGCACCTGGCGCTTGCGCGCCTCCGACGGTGCGAACGGCGCGCCCAAAATGCCGGAGGTGCGGATGGCGCGCCTCTGAAGAGGCCAGACAAGCCGCCGCAGGGCCCAGGACGCGGGTTGACGCACGAAACTAAGACGGCCCGCTTCCTCATCCCGCCCCCGAGCGGTCGTCTGCGAGATGCTCCTCAGACCCTCGGAGCTCCAAACGCCGGAAGACCTGGCGCGGCGAGTCCGGATGTCGGTGTCTGCAGCATGGTTTGCAGCATTCTGCGCAGCTTCTTGCCGGGGACCGTCTTCAGGCCGAGATGGCGAACAAAGTCGTCGGTCAGGTCGTACTCGACAATGTCGGACACGCTCGTCACGCCGTGCTCGTCGCAAAACGCCATCGACTTGTTCAACGTCGCGTCGTCGGCGATGTTGACAGTCGTGAGCACTTGCAGCAGGCCCAGCGCCGTGGCTCGGCGCCGCAGCTCCGCGGCCTTGTCGGCCTCCTCCCCCCTGCCCTCAAAGATGTCAAAGTCTCCTGCCCTCAAGCGCCGCGCAAAACGTAAGTCTTTGGGCTGCATCCCCAAACCATTGCGATGAGTCACACTCAAGTTGGCGTCCTCGAGAAGGCTGATCAGGTACGCCTCGGTTCGGTCGTACAGGACGCGAATGTAGCGCGGCTCGTAGGTCAGATCAGGACCGAAATCCTGTCCGATTTCCGCCACGACGCGAGTGAAGTTGGCGAAGGGGAAGACCGGTCCAGTGTAGCCGCGCTGCTCGCTCCTGACGAGGGCCAGCGACGCTGTGCGCAACGAGTCGAGGTCCCTGCCATGCGCCCCAGCCTCTCCGCCAGCCTCGTCGTCGTGATCATCATCGTCGTTGTCATCGGTGGACTCCTCAATTGCCTTCTCGTCTGACGCGTTCTTGTCGTCGTCGAGGTGCTGCTTGACCTCGGCACTCCAGTCGACGCGTAAGAGTGCGACGCGTGCGGCCGCCGAACTGTCACATGGCAGCTGCCGAGCCGCCATGCGTAGCAGCTGATCCTCGTACAGCCCGTGGCCATACATGGGCCTCATGAACGCGCCACGGCACTCGCAACCCCCCTCAACCCATTCGACGAGGGCGTCGGACGCGATCACCGTACGGCGTCGGGCGTGCTCGGTCATGGTGATCGCGTGTCTCATGTGCTTCATCAAGAAGTCTCTGGTGATGGCACGCAGCTCTTCAAAAACCGTCTCGGAGATGTTGATCACGCCAGCACGAGCGCACAGCCGCAGGAAGCAGCTTTTAGTCAAGCCCTGGATGTTGTCACGGAGGATCTTCTTGTGGCGAGGGGGCAGACGAGGACCTTCGACCGTCTCGGGACCTTTGGCATCCTTCTCCACGTCGCCTCCATCGGATGTATCATCGGACGCACCAAGCGCATGCGGGTAGAGCTTGAGAACCCCCTCGTACTTGGCGCCCTCGTATTTGAGGCCCGTCGGTCCCTTGGTCAGCTTTGACAGCGAGAACGCGAGGTCGCGCTCGTCGATGCAATCGCCATCTTCGATGTGATCGCCGTCGTCGATTTCCGCGTGCGCCTCGCCCGCAGCCATCTTACCAGTAGTGCTGCTTGGCATGGCTGGAGGCGGTGCGGGCATCTTAGTGCTGCTCGGCATGGCTGGAGGGTGCGGCCATCGGCTCGTTCTTGCCCTTCTCCTTCAGCAAAGGCGTGTCGGCTGCTGGCTCGGCGGCGGAGGCGAAGGGGGAGGCGAGGGAGGTGGTGGTGACGGGTGCGGCGATGGTGGCGGCGGCGAGGGCGGCGGCGAGGGCGGTGGGGGCGACGGTGGTGGGATCGGAGACTGCCTTGGGGGAGGGCCATTCCCACAGCTCCCCTCTCGGCACGACCAGCGTGCCGTCGGCACGCCGCCCACATACAAAGATGGACGCGGGGTCATAGTCGAGACCGGAAGCGCTCGGCAGGGCAGCCTTTGGTGTCGGGAGCACACCGCCCTCGGCGATCGATCCGCGATAGAGACTGTCGAGCTCCTGATCGTTGCGAACCCCGAGGAAGATGTGACGTGGCACGATCGTGCACGTGTGCGAGGATGCGGTCGGACAGTCCTTGCCCCTGCCGCCCTTGCTCCCTTCGCCCTTGCCCCCTCCGCCCTTGCCCCCTTCGCCCTTGCCCCCTCCGCCCTTGCCCCCTCCGCCCTTGCCCCCTCCGCCCTTGCCACGACCACCATCCATGCCGCGGCCGCGGCCGTCGCGCGCCGCATTGCCGCTCAGCTCGAGGATCTCCGCCGACATGTATTCAAGCACCGCGGCAGTGTAGACGGCGGCGGTCTCCGTCGCGCGTCCATCGGTGACCGCGTCGAGGAGCTGGCCGACGAGCGCGACGGGAAACGTCAGGCCGGCCCTGCCCGTTCGGTCCTTTGTGCATTCCGCCTTTGACTTGTTGAAGCCGTACCCGCCGGTGAACTTTCTGCAATGCGCACGCGGTGGGGGATGGCAGTGAGGGTGGCGGAGATCAGGCAGCCATGAGGGAGGTAAGGCAGAGACGGGTACTGGACGGGCTCGAGGCGGGCGACGCACGTTAAAGCCTTGGCGCCCTCTGAGACGGCATGCCTTCCTAACTCGCCGGGAAGGATGAGGCGCACAGCAGTCTGGATGTCGCGGGAGTCGACGGCATCTGGATGATAGTCATTATCATCTGCCCGAACCGCTTCGAGCCACGCCGCAAACCTTCCAAGGTCCTCGCCGACATCACTAGTAGATGCCACATCAAGGCCGATTTGCAGCACATCCGCACGGGAGGCCCAGTTTGCAATCGTGTCCTCTTCGGTCACCAGGTACTCTGTCGCCGTACCGACCTCGCGCTTGAGCACAATCTTCCGCTCGATCTTCTCCGTGTACTTAGGGAGCGGCTCGTCGCCTCCCGTCAACACTTCAGCGGAGAAGCACGTGCTCTTGACCGAGCCGATGTCCTTGAACGCGTTCATAGCAATGGTGTGGAAGGTCTGGAGGAGCATGTCCTCCACGACGCGGCTGCCCTCAGTCGAGATGTGAAGATCGGGGTGAATCTGCTTGAGGACCTTGCAGATTGACGCGCGGAAGAGCGATGCCGATCGAGGACGGGAGAAGTCCTCCACCGAGTTCCAAGTGTTGGTGATTTCCTTGACGGTCGACCTTGCTCTCCACGCGTATTTCACGTTCTCAGCCGTGTCGGGGTGCGCCATCGACGTCTCGGTCTGCCGCGCAGTGTCCATATCAAGGAAGACGAGCAAGAAGCACACGCAATACCATGTGTACTCGATTGGAACTCGAGCGCGACTCTCGCACGCTCGGTTTTTGTCGCATCACGCCGGGAAAAAAGTTCCGATCCCTAGTAGTAGAACCGACCCGGCGGGATTGTTTCGTCGTTAATTGGGCAGTCCTGGCACCATATCCGATACCGGGCTACTTAATGAAAAGCACCCCCTTATTTCCTAATGCGCGCTCTCACATGTAATCGACCTCATTCAACTTCCTGCAATCCACGATGTCGGCGGCTCTGGCTCGGCTCGGCCTCGTCCAGCGATGACGGCGACGGCACCGCGCCGCCGGCGCGCACCAGGTTGTGCGAGCCACGCCCTGCGCGAGCGCTCGGGTCCTGCCAAATGAGCCATCGCGCAGGTCCGTACTGGCGCGGCGGCGGCGCGATGGCGCAGCCGGGTACGTCTTCGCCGCAGCCGGCGGTGCTAGCGGCCGGGTAGCACGTAGGCGGCGTGCGCTTGCACAGCGGCGAGGGCGAGAGCAGCGAGAGCTGGATATCCGTTTCGGCACGTACCGGCTGGAGCAAGTGACGCGCGCCCTCAAGGGTCACGACGTACGCATTGGAGCCGAGGATGGCCGGGCGCGTGCCGTTGCGCGCGTGCGGACGGCGCACACGCACCGACGGCTCGAGACCCGGCACCTCGTCCTCATGAACCAGGCTGCCGCCCCGCGGGTTGGGCGAGTAGCTGCCCACATAAAAGATCTGGGCGTCCGCGGGCACGTGGTACGCACCCAGGCGCGCCCACAGGTCGCTCGGGATGGTCGAGTCGTCTTCGAGCACGAGGGCGGCAGCCAGCCGACGGCGCACGATGTCCAGGTAAGCGAGCTGGTGCTTCAGGCCGAGCGAGAGCGTCCCATTCGATAGCCCGGATGCCGACTTGGCGCTCCAATGTGTCGTCACGTACTCGGGGTGCACGCACGCGCGGTCGGCAGGACTGAGCACTTCGACGTCCGCTCGATTGGCGCAGCCGACGAGCGTCAGGTCAGGCGCGCCCACCGCCGCAAGCAGCTTCAACATCCTCCGGTGCCGCATCGCGAGCGCCGGCGTATACATCAGATAGATGGGCAGCGTCTGCGGCACAATGGGCAAGGTGTTGCCCGGGAGTGGCATCGATAGCCGCTGCAAACAGTTTTCGGGGTACGCGAGTAAGCGTGAGAGCGCTGGCTGCAAACAGTCGACGACCATGGATCATGCAAACCAGCGTGCGACGCTGCCGGCCGCAAAGCCAATAGAGCAACAGATGTTGAAGCGGCGGTGCGTGATCCCCGCGCCCTTTGGCAGCGTGTGCGTGAGGTACGCAAAGTAGACGGAGAGCGCGGCGAGCGCGCCGGTGCCTATGAGTCGGCACTCGAGGCAGTCCTGGTGAGGCTGCTGGGGCGTCGACGTCGCGACCATTTCCGTTTCGGCCAATGCACGTGGTGTGAATTATAAACATTTTCTGTGAATGCAATTGTGTGAATGTTCATATTTCAATTGCAGTGTGAATTATCGACTTATAACCAGAGACTCTAATCGTATTTTGCGGAGCGTCATATTGAGCAAGGCCCCGGCGAACGCTCACTTTTCATTACGCAGTGGGGCTACGCGAACCTCAAAAAGTTCGACAAAACAAAGTCTGCTGCTCATAGGTAGACGTATGGCTGCACGGATCCGTTGACGATCAGTCCTGCTGGAAGTAAGCCGTGATGCCAGGCTGCGCGATTCCTGCCGGGGGCGCTGCACGCGGGCTACGGCCTCGCCCCCCTCTGCTGGTGCCACGGCCCCGATCAGTGCCTCGCCCCCCGCCACGGCCAGCAGCACGTCCGTCGCCTCCACGTCGGCCGCTCTGAGCCGCACCAGCCGCGACGGCCGGTGGCGGCTTGGGCTTCCCGGCGCCGGTGAGCCGGAACTCCTGCTTCGTGAAGACGCGGGAGAGCTCCCCGTCGGGCAGTCGCATGAGGTCGTATCCGTCCGCATCGTTCCACTCGAGGTGGGCGGCGCGCGTTTCGAGGAGCGCGCTGACGGAGGCGCGCCGTGCGCCCTCTAAGTCCTTGATGATCCGTTCCGGGTACGTGCGCCCGAGCTCAACGCCCGCACTGGCGAGCACAGCTGGTGTCGCCCTCCAGGGCTCATGAAGGTACTTGGTAGGCAGCTGGGCGAGCTCGGGTAGCCAGCGGCGGCAGAAGGCGCCTGTCGGGTCCTGCGAGCCCGTGGTGGGGCTGAGCACGAAGTTCCACTGGTCGATCCCACTGCGTCCCGCATTCTGCCACATCATGGCGTTGATCGCCACGTCAGCATCCACGAGCGTATGATGGAACCAGCGAGCCCCTTCAACCCACGAGATGCCAAGGTACTCGACTAAGAAGGAGGCGACGACCATGCGCACCGACTGGTGCATCCAGCCCGTCGCGTACAGGCAGCGCATTCCGCTGTCCACCATCGGGAAGCCCGTAGTACCGTGCCGCCACGCGCGCAGCGCGCTTGCATCCTCGTTCCACGCGTGGGTCTCGTAGTGGCGTCGGATGGGGACGGTGCTCATGTCAGGGAAGCAGTGGAGCTGGAAGCTCGCGAGGTCACGCCAGTGCAGACGGCGCGCAAATGTCTTGGTCACCTCGTGCTCGAGGCGCAGCTCGCGTACTGCATGGTACAAGTGCCGCGGCGAGAGCATCCCGAAGCGAAGGTACGGCGAGAGGCGCGAGACAGTCCCGCTCTCGTCCGCGCGCGAGCGCTGGCTCTCATACTCGCGTAGCCCGGCTCCCTCGACGAAGAGGGCCATCTGCCGGTGCGCCTCCTCCTCGTTCACTGCCCACTCTCCCGTCGCGATGATGGAGGCTCCCCAATCGGCGCCTGCAGAGCCATCTGATCGCGTGGGCGGCGCCGCGAGCTGCAGCGCGGCCAAAGTCTCCGAAGGCGGCCACGCGGGTGGAGGCATGAGCTGGGCTGGCGGTGGCAGTGGCCGCGCGGGCGGTGAGCCCGAGCGCTCGCAAGCCTTGATGAATGGCATGAGCGTACCCCAATGGCCGCCGCTGAAGCCCGGGGGCAGTCGGATGGCCGCGGGCTCATAGAGTAGATGGCCCGCGTGTGCCGTCGAGGACACTCCCTCCAATGCGAGTGCCCTGGCCACCACCGCCTCCACCAAGCCTCCCTCGGGCTCGTAAGACCGGCTCCACTGCACCGAGCTCGCGCCGCACTCATGTACCAGGCGCAGCAGCTCGGAGGCGGTATCGACCGCCTCGTCGAGCGTCGCGACTGCAAACGGTGGGCCACCATCCCGACGAGACTCGAGGAACATTGCCGCGGCCGCCTTGGCCGTGGCGATGGCCGCCATGTCCGACGGTGAAGGTGGTGTGCCGCTCGACGAAGCCAAGCTGGCCAGCACGCTCGCGGAGCCCTCGTCAGCTTCGTCAGCTTCGTCAGCTTCGTCAGCTGAGGTCACCGGCCTTGCGAGCCGCAACACCAGCTGGCTCTGGTAGCGCTCGCGAAGGCCATCGTGCAACGCGACGAGTGCGTGCCGAAGCCACGCCTGCGCGGCGCCGCCGGGTGCCCACTCGCCTCGCCGCACCGCCCACACAAACGCGGGCACCACTGCCGCATGAGCACTCGCCGCTCTCAGTGCGTTGTGGTCGGCGATGCGTAGGTCGTGCGCACGGTACCAGCAGATGGAAACCGGCTTTCCCGCATTATCAGCGCACGCCGTCGCCGCCAGCGGCACCGCGGGCACCGTGGGCACCTCCGGTAAGCAGCCCACGTACGCACGCAGCGCCGTTGGGCGAAGGCGCTTGGAGGGAGGCGCCCGTTCGTCGTCAGCGCTGGAGGCGCCTTCGTGCGGTGCGACACGCGCATCGGCGGCGGCGGCCGTGCCCTTGCAGTCGTGAGCATGGGCATCTGGAAGATCGGCCTGGCTGCCGGCTGCGTCCTCGTCGCAGCTGATGGCAAACTCGTCCACGCCCTCACTCTCGTGCGTGCCGCCGCCTGCCGCGCCGCCCGCCGCACCACCCACCGGAAGCGGCGGTACGTCCTGTGCCGCCGCAAGCAAGCGCTCGGCGGCCATCCACTCTGCTTTCGTGCGCACAGCTGTCTCGACGAGGACCTCCACGCCGTGGGCGCGATAGAGGCGTAGCACTCTGGCAGTGATCGCTTCCGCTGCCGCGACGCTCTCGAGGTACTGCTCAGAGAGGAAGACCCCGTTCCAAGGGCGGAAGCGCATCTGCGCGAGCAGCCTCTTGGACGGTAGGAAGACGGAGCCAAACAGCTCGATCGAGAGCTGGCGCTCGAGCGCGAGGGTGCGCAAGAAGGAGAGCCCCTCCTCGAGGAGAGCCACGTCCGAGCCAAGTTGCAACCAGACGCTCGAGACGCGGCCGGTGCCCAGCTTGAGGCGCAGCCGCGCGCGCTCACGCTCGCGATCCGTGCGCTCGGGGAAAAAGGGGTTGAACGCGACGCCGATGCCGGGGCAGTGCGCAGCGGGCAGGCGCATCGCACGCAAGCAAGCGATCGTGTCAAACGTGCGGCTGCCGGACCCGCTGACGAGCAGCAGCCTCCGTATTCCCAAGGCGGCCGAGCTTTCGCAGAAGCTCTCGAAGCGTGCGAGTGATGCCTCTGCTGCCCTCTCCGAATTGAACTTGATAGAATAGTGGGGGCAGACTTCGGAAAGCTGTGACGGCGTCAGCACGCCCGAGGCGAGCGCCTGCAGGGATGCGAGCGGCGCATCCATCCTGGCCTTGTTTGGCAGGTTTATGCCGGTAGCGCCGAAGCTGTACAGCAGTCGCGATTGGGAGAGTAGGGAGGTGGCGTCCTTGACAAAGAGCTCCGCACGCATGATTCGCGTTGCGAGATAGGAAAACGCGGCACTCTCGCCGCCCCGCGGCCCTCTTGCGCGGACAGCAGCGGACTGCGAGAGTCCGGAAACTCACCGGAAAGTTCCAAGTCTTCAGCTCCATTTAGAACGTAGTGTCAAGCCGCGAACGCGACACACCTGTTGCTCGACATCGTATAAGCACACAACGCCCAACGACTGTGCTCGCGCCCAGTCATGCAGGCGTCCGGAAACTAACAGGAAAAGTCTTCAGCGACAGTAGTATGTACCGGTACCGGTAAAAAGACACCGGGGGGAGCCGGGACACACACGGTACATTTAGAACGTACCGTTACTTGTACATTGTAGTGTCAAGAACACGCCCCACGCAGAACGCTGTTGCTCGACATCGTATAAGCACACAACGCCCAACGACTGTGGCACTGTGCTCGCGCCCAGTCATGCAGGCATCCGGCCTTGCCTTGCCCCACGCAACTCACAAGCTCGCAAGCGGCACGCCGCCCATTCGTCTTCCGCGCTCCCCCCGAGGTCACAAGTCGGAAACCTATAGTACTCGGTGGCCGCAAGCTCCCCACAACGCATGCCACAGCTCGCCCTTCCTTACAAGCCCTTCTTCTGCCCGTCCAGGGAGAGCCCCCCGGGTCCGTGGAGCGAGAGCAGCAGCATGCCGCCCATGATCGAGAGCGTCTGGAAGAAATAGTATTTGTAGTAGTCCATCAGACGTTCGTGCACCATCCAGAACGGGTACATGTAGATATTCATCAGGCCTAGCACGACGGTCAGCACAATGGCGGACCACTCCGTCTTGAAGCCGACGCAGACCATCACAGCGAGCGCGAGGAGGACGAGGGAGAAGACGATGTTGAAGAAGCCAGGCGCGGTCATCACCGAGTGCAGCCCACCCTCCTTGCCGCGAATCGCCTGGAAGAAGAAGATGAGTGTCAGCAGCAACCGACCCGACAGCTGCAGCCGATCGGCCCCAGGGCTTCTTTCGTCCATGATCAGACCCCTATCCCCCATCTTCTGCTGCTTCACGTTCTCGGAATAGATGAGAATCAGGAAGCCGCCGATGAGGGTGATGGAGCGGCACACGAAGTCAACATCCTTTGCCTGACCATACACGAATGGCTGCAGCACCGTGAAGCACAGCAGGGCGTACGAAGCAGGCTTGACTCGGCTCGGCCGGAAGACCGCAGGTCGGACAATAAGCCAGCTCCCACCAAGCTGCACGGAGGCCGAGCACAGCAGGATGAATACGCCCGACACGGAGCCAAAGCCCATGCGGAAAGATATGTGGGCGTACTGCTCACTCCATCGCAAGAAGACGCGCAGGCCGTCCTCTATGTAAGTCAGGCAAAGGAGGAGCGGGCCCGCGATCTCCAGAAACTGCTTGCGCCCCTTCTTCGTCGAGACGCGCTCCAGCGCATCCGTGATCTTCTCCATTGGTTGCGTTCGTACGTCACGCAGGGTCGACGGCCACGCACGTCACGCGTCACCAAAGATGGAGTTGACAAATATGGTGCGTTCGAGCCAGCACTCCCTTGGGCTGTGTGAATCGGTGCTACCCGTGGACTTCTGAGAACTTGGCCTGTGGTTCACTCGCTTCCAATAAGGCGCTCACCCACTCTCCCCTCGTGGCGCCGCCGAGAGATGAAGATCCAATCGGTGCTGCCCCTCCTCTTCTCGTATGCGAGCGCCTCGAACCCATTCAGTTCCAACGTGGTGCTGCTCACCCAGAAGAATTGGGCGGAGCTGGACAAATCGCCATTTCTTTGGCTGGTGAACGTGTGTCGTCAGTCGTGAGGGTACTGCTCACTGCTCACTCCGAAATGGGAGGAGCTAGCGGGCGCAATGAAACATCAGGTGCGCGTCGCGTACGTTGATACCGAGGGTGGTCCCCTGCCATCGGCCATTGGGCAGATTCAGGGCACGCCCACCATCAGAGCGTTCGTACCCAAGCGATCCAGCGCACGGAACGAGAAGCAAATGTTGAGCTATGACTCGGCGCGAGAGGTCGGCGATCTCGTACGTTTTGCGACAGCCAACATGCCCAACTACGTCGAGCGTGTGGCCAGCGAGGCCGAGGCGAACGCGGTAGCCGCCAAGGCATCGAGGTGGGGCCTTCCGAGGGTGCTCGTTTTCTCCAATAAGGGTCCCGGGGCATCGACGAGCAACCTGCTCAAGGCGCTTTCGAGTGAATTCCGTCGGCGCGTGCTGATCGTCGAGGTTCGGAAGCATCCGCGTACCGACGCCATCGCGACCGAGCATGGCGTTGACACGCTGCCCACGCTGCTTTGTCTGAACCCAACGTCATCGACACCCACGAATCGCTTTCAGGGCAAAGATCCGACCCCGGGCCGGCTGAGCACGTTTGTAGGCAAATGCGCCTTGGGCAAGCCTGTCCTCAGCAAACCCGATGCAGATCAGGGTACTAAGGAGGAGCTGTAGGACTGCTCGCCCGAAGAGCAGATCGTTCATAGGATGGCGTCTGGATGTGGTCTCCTTCTCCGACCCTACTTGTACTCCGAGCCACGGGGCCATTGCAGAATGCATCACCTTGCACGTCATGATGAGGCGCGGCACAACCGTTGCGAGCCGTCGCGGCGCTTCGCCTTTGAGCATTCAATTCATCCACAAGACGGCGAGAGGCGATGCCTGACGTCCCGCGCGGTGTCTACAAGAGTAATACACTCGCACGCGGAAACAGTGTCCTGTGGTTGTCGCACGGTGATGGATTCTGGATTATGTGCTCCATGCACATGTATGCTGAATTATCAGCTCGAACTTATGCTTCCCTATAGACGCTAGAGAGTGATGCACACAGTGCATTGCACAACACAGTGCGGATCGCTCGTTCGAACGTGTTTAGAGTAAGGGCTAAGGCTCTAGGCTGTAACGTGTACTCGTAAGCGCGCCAGGCGCCACAGCACCCGATTCCTTAACCGATTCCCCGAGGACGGACAAGTGAGGGCGGGACTGACCCTCTTGTCTGTGCACTGGCCACTGCGCAGCGGCCACTTGTCATTGCCACTTGTGGGGCGTAGCCGCGGACCGCGCGGCCAGTCCTCAGTTAGTCAGTCACTGAGTTGAGAGTTCGAGTTTCGACTTCGCGTCATCGCGCGGCCCCCGCCCGCGCGCTCACCACACCACACGACGCGCGGCGAGCACGGAACAAACGGAAGCGGCCGCCGCGCCCCGGTGTGCCACACTCCACACCGGCACCCCACACCGGCCCGCCCCGGCGCCAGGGACCACCGGCTCTGTGCGCAGGGAGCGCCGCGGCGGCGACGGGCGGCGGGCGCGCGCCACGGAACCGCCGGCAGACGTACGTGCGGCAACGTCACGTTGCCAACTGTTGCCAACGTTGTATTATCTTTTCATCTGGGTAACGATGTTCAAATAAATTTCTTACACGTGACGTATCACTAAGAATCGGAATATACAAAAATTGAGGAACCACGTCCACGGTGCGACGACTCAGAGACGTCCGTTCGGCTTGGCAGGTTAGGCAGCCCGACCGCCTGAGATCCGCGACCCATGCCTTCATCCGCGCATTCGAACCGCTACACTGACAGCAAACGAACGACGAAACTTCCCCAAACCACCCCTCCATCGCGGGAAAGCGCTAAGCGGGGTTCGAGGCTCCTGTGGAGGAGCGCAGGAGGGTTTCTCTCTAAGACTAAGTGAGGGCGGAGTCAAGTTAGTGTGCCGAACACTGCAGACCGGACCCGACATACTGTATGGTCATATCATCTGCAGGTGTACGCGCGCCGCGTGCAGGGTGCGCGGGCGCAGCCGTCCCAACGGACGGCTTGCCCCGCGCCACCGTCTTCCTGGCCAGCCGGTCGGCCCAATTGCGTCGGCCCCGCGTCTGCCAGCCAGGGAATCTTACTGCCTCAACAATCTACGGAGTGAAGCTGAGATCAAGGTCGCGCACCCGAACCGCGAGGAAGGAACTAGGAAGTGTGGGAATCTCAATCTGTGCGTTCGTGCACCGAAATAATTAACAATGGCTCGTAAGCGGTTAAGAAACGGTGCGCGCGCCCTTTACGCTTTTGAGCACTTCATATCAGCGGAGGACGGATCACACGACTTGTCCAGCGCACACATAGTTTACATCATACGCCCCTGGCTCTCACCCTCTCAGTCTTCGCGACGTCATGCCGCGGCCATGAGCGCCTCGACATCGGCGGCGCGTTTGGGCGCACTC
>JWZX01002807.1:0-22753 GCA_001275005.1 Chrysochromulina tobinii
CACTCTCTCTATTTCATCCTCCGTGTGGACCGTGTAGACGAGGACGACCTGGATACGCTCTCCGAGCGCCTTATTCGGGAGATGGATGGTCAGGCTCACTGGCCGCGTGCTTTCCAGGAGGAGTGCATTGCTTACATCGCCGGCCTCCATCCTTCCGATGTGCACCTCGAGGAGCAGATGGCTCTCACTCATCTCGCTACGACACTTGCTGAGTATGCCAGCCATCTGGCGTCCGCGCGCGCATTCGAGGATCGGCGTCGCCGAACTGCTGCTTGGGCATCCCCGCCCGACCTCCAGCCTCTCTCAGAGCCTTGGCTGGAGGCCTTGGCTCCTATGGTGCCATCGACTCTTGCTTGGCCTCTTGGAGATGACGCCCCGAGGTGCATCATATGCCTCTGCGACACTGATCATCCTGCCCGCCGTCTCCGGTGCTGCGGTCTCGAGATACACGTGTTGTGCTTCGAGCAGGCCGTTACCGCCGATCCACTCCGTTGCCCGCACTGCCGCTCCTGTTTCGCCTGCCTCTTGCAGGGCTCTCAGTGTCGAGCATGTGCACGGACTGTGGCTGAGGGTGCAGCGAGGGCAGCTGCCATAGCCGCCGTGGCAGCTCGAGAGGCACAGCTGGCGCTGGATGTACGGGAGACGGCGGAGGAGGCTGGGACTCAGGCTGCAGCTGCGGGGGCCACGCCCCACCCAGCGCCTCTTCCTCGGCCTCTTCCTCGGCCTCTTCCTCGGCCTCGGATGGAGACAGCTCATCAGCCAGGCTTTGGCGCTCGCGCTCGGGAGGCACTCTTGACCGAGACGACATCGGTCGTCGCGCTGACGTGCGGGGTGTTTGTTGTTGGTGGGTTTGGTTGGTTCTGAGATTGGTCTGTGTGCCTTTGTGCGTCCGCGTGTCCCGTGTGTCCCGTGTGTGTCCCGGCTCCCCCCGGTGTCTTTTTACCGGTACCGTACCGGGTGAATTATATGTAAAAAAACAACAACAAGACTTGAATATAAAACAAAGTCGTTCGCACGCCGCGCGACGAGAGATGCAGCAAATCTCTGCAACGCACTCGCGTGCGCTCGCTGCCATAGTAAGCATATTCGTGCATGCCCCCACACCACCTGGCAGGGAAAGCACGTCATATAAAAAGCCTGGAATAGGCGAGTTTGCCCTCCAGAACCATGGCAGCTACGCTCGCCGGCATGGGTATTTGCACCTGACGCAGGCGAATCTCTCAACGGTGAAGGCCAGACAGTATGTTGCAATGATTTACCCGCCATCTTGGGCAAAACTCTGGCTGCTGATGGAGCTGTTCACTGATGAGCGGTTCGCATCGGTCGAGTTCTGGGCATGGCTTGATGCGGATGCCTTTGTTGTTCGTCACGACTGGACTCTCCAGAGTGTCTTCAAGCGCGCAAATGGGAAGCCTGGCTGCAGTGTCATCGTCAGCTGGGACATCGGCTACGATGACGAAGCTAGGGCTTGGCTGTCAGAGACGGAGCGAGTCGCTGGCTCACACAATATGAAAGCAGCGCGTCCCTTCGACAAGTACCGGTACATTTTCAACGCCGGCGTGATGCTTTTGCGCAACGAGCTTAACACTATTGATCTTTTGACACGTGCCATGGACATGGCTGTACGTGAGCGCTATCGTTCGGACTGGGAGCAGGGCGCGTTTACAGATCTGTACCTGGATCACCTTCATGTCCGAAAGGTTCTTTGCCCTGTCGACCGCCACCTACTACAAGGCATGGTGAAGCTTCCCGAGGATCGCGAGCTGGTGTATAAGGCACGCGTTTGGGTTGCACACGTAACAGGCGCCAAACTGGACAAGTCGGGAGTGCAGGCGCTCCTGAGCGGTGCTTACCAACGCCGGATGAAATACAGCACACCTACTGGTCAAAAATCTTGGAACTCGTCTTTTCGAGACTCTTCTCGACCGGGCGTAGGACAGGTTCTCGGCCACCGGTCAGCGCTAGGCGCCGACGGGCTCCAGGGGGCCTCCGCCCAGGTGGATGGTCGCCTTACGGCAGCCATCAAGTCGGCCAATCAAAGTGTTGACCGTGTTGCTCGCCCGCGTCCAGCCAAAAGCTTCGAGCGGGCTGGTGAGCATCGCGTGTGCATCAGCCGGCAAGGTCGAAGTTGGGAGGCGGCCGGGCACGGGCACTCCCCCTCAGGGAGGGGGGGCTAGGTGTGGGTGGGTGGGAAAGCAAGCGTCCGCTCTTCGAGCTGGTCGCTCATTTTGGGCGCTTATCGATACAGGTAAAATACAGGGTTTAGTCCAGATGTCCAGTACGACTACGAGTACGGTACTCCTGGCGTGGGCGCGCTGCGCGGCCGCGCTCCTCTGCTGTGTGCTCGGCTGATCCGTGCTGTCTGCTGGCCGCGTCTCCGGGAGGATGAATAGAGGGGCCACCCCGCCCTGCGAACCCGACCCTGCGTTATAAAACTGTTATTGTCGACAGTAGTACAGTAGTACACTGTATAGGAGTATAGCTCTTTAGCTATACCGAGGTCGGTGGCGGGGCCGTGCGGTGGGCGCCATACCCGCGCCATTCACGTGAAATTGAACGTAAGGTGGTTCACCAGTTAAACCTTGACTCTCGCTGCGACGCCTGCGAGGGTCGCTCGGCGCATTGCAAGGGACAGGCCAAAATTCTGTCCCATGTCGGACAGACGCGCCGGAGTCATGTCATTGTGCGTGAGGTCACAAACATGCTCAGCCCCCAAAGTTCCGCTCCGCCTCGGCGCGGAATTCCTCAGCTCGGGCCTGCTTGGCCTCTTCCGCCTGTTGCCTCGCGAGCTCCAGCGCGAGCTCCTCGTCCTTCAGCTGCTTCGCCTTCACACCACGCCCGCCGTGGTGTGAACGCGGCCTCTTGGCCGAGCCAAGCTCCGTCAGACCCTCCGGAATAGGCTGGCCCGCATCCGCCAAGAGGGTCGCCAGGGCTGCAGCATGCCGGCTATCTGCGAACGTGAAGAGCGTGTGTGCTGTGCCGGTCGCGCCCGCCCTCGCGGTACGCCCTATGCGGTGAACGTACTCCTCAGCGCCACCCTCGCCGGTCGGGAAGTCATAATTGATTACGTGGTCGATGCCCGCAATGTCGAGCCCCCTTGCGGCCACATCCGTGGCCACGAGCACGGAGATCTCGCCAGATCGAAACGCCTTGATGGCCGCCTCCCTCTCCTTTTGGGAGCGATCGCCCGATATGGTATCGCATCTCCAAATCGTACGATCGCCCGTTGTGGGATTGCATGCCAACCCGCCAGGCCCCGCCAGGTAGGCACCAATCGCGTTGACGTCGCGCCGAGTGTTACAAAAGATCAGGATGCGCTCGGCATGACGCTCGGCGCGAGCCGCCGATGAGCCGCCGGCCGTTGCCCGAGCCGCCGCCACGCCTGCTTCGCCCAGGCTAGCCGAGCCGCTCGTGGGCTTCGGAGCGCCGTTTTGAGCGCTGCCCAGGCCGGTGCACTTTGGATTCGTCGGAGCGCCGTTTTGAGCGCTGCCCAGGCCGGTGCACTTTGGATTCGCCGCGAGCCGATTTCCCACAGCCGCGAGCTTGGGCGGTGCCGGTGCACGCCGGAGCGCAGATAGGATCTCGACGAAGGCCGCCCACTTATCCTTGGGCGCTACGAGGCGTACATGCTGCTGCACACTCGTGTTCGCCGCGAGCCGATTTCCCACAGCCCCGACGGTGACCCTCGCGTGCCTCGGGCTGAGCAGCGCATCAGCGACCCTCTGCACACCAACGGGCCAGGTCGCGCTAAAGAGCAGCACCTGCCGTGGCTTGGGCACCTGCGCCGCGATCGTGTGGCAGTCACGCTCGAAACCCATATCAAGCATCCGGTCGGCCTCATCGAGCACTAAGATCGCACAGTTGGCCAAGGAGCAACACTGTCCGTCGCCCGAGCTGTACCCGCTGTAGCTGCCACCGCCGCTCCTCCCACCGGGCATGCCGGCGTGGGTGCCATGGCCAGCGCCGTCGACCGGACGCTTGCCGCCTACGCCAAAGCCCGAGGTGGAGGCGAGATCAAGCATATCCAGCATGCGGCCTGGTGTGGCGACGACGATCTCGCAGCCCACATTCAGATCATTGACCTGCCCCCATTTGGGGGCGCCTCCGTACACGGCGACGGTGCGCACGCCCAGAGCTCGTCCAAAGAGCTCCCCTTGCTGCGTCGTCTGGAGGACGAGTTCCCGCGTAGGTGCCATCACAAGGCAGACCGGAGATGGGAGAGTCCGCTCGGCTGCGACTGGGTGGGCCTTGCGCTCGGCCACGCATCGCACGATGGCTGGCAGCAAAAAGGCGAGTGTCTTGCCAGAACCTGTTCTCGAAATCGCAAGCACATCGCGGCCAATGAGCGCCATAGGCCAACTTGCCCCTTGGATGGCTGTCGGCTCGGAGAAGCGTGAGAGCAGCTCCTGAATGGGCGCCGGAAAGGGCGCGGCGGCCATGGTCGTGAACGGTGGCGGTGCGTCCTCTGCGTGAACTACGATCTCGTGCCGCTTCATGAAGGACTCGGCGGTGTCGTCGCTCGGTGCTGCTGTGACACCGACGCTCGCGTCAGGGCCATTGGCATCTACTACCGCACTCTTCAACTTGGATCGCTTGGCATCTAGTGCTGCACTCGTCAACTTGCGCACGGCACTCTTCACCTTGCGCAGCTTCACGGCCTTCTTCTCCGCGCGGTGCTCGTGCCTCTTCTTGATCTTCTTCTTGATCTTGCCATATGATCCGATGGGGAGCATTTTGCGTGGTCTGCCTCAAGGGAAGTCGGCCGTCGCGCCGCCCGCCCGCGAGCTGGCTCCAGGACTCTCGGCGCCCGATCACTTGTCTCGTATGAACCCTTTTTTTCTAACGAAAAGCCAGGATGTCGCACATGCCGCTCCACGGGCGGCGACTTTGTGGAATGTCCAAAGTCTAGCCCGATCCAACCCATTCACAGACCGCACGATCATGACAGCCTCACGTCCCTCACGAGGCGCCCGTGAGCCGCTCTGCAGAACGAGCAGAAGTAGACGTGCTACTGCTTGCTCGTGTCAAGGGCTACACGTCGAGCATGGCTGCCGCCTCAAGCCGCACGGACCCGCGCGTCGTGGCGCTCATAGACATGGATTGCTTCTATTGCGCGTGTGAACGTGCGCTCGACCCGTCTCTCGTCGGCGTGCCGATGGCGGTCGTGCAGTACAATCCGTACCAGAACGCGCACCACGAGGACGGCAACGTTGGCGGCGTCGTGTCCCTGCCCGCCGAGCCAGCCTCGGCGCGGGTGGTCTACAAGGTGCGATGGATGACTCTAATCGGCACTGAGTGCTACTGATTGGCCACCCGATCGCCTCTGATGGCTACTGGTTGCCTGTATCTTACACAGGGCGGCAAGGTGCTCATGTCCTCGGGCGCCAACGGGAGCATCATCGCGGTTTCGTACGAGGCGCGCAAGCGCGGCGTAACTCGCTTCTTCCGCGGGCGAGAGGCGATCGCGCACTGCCCCGAGATGGTGCTCGTGCAAGTGCCGACCGCGCACGGCAAGTCGGACATGGGGATGTACCGCTCCTTTGGTGCGCGCACACTCAAGATCATCCGCGAGGTATGCGGACAGAGCGCGCCCGTGCTCGTCGAGAAGGCCAGTGTGGACGAAATGTACGTGGACGTGAGCGCAGCAGCGGCCGCGCTGCTCACGCGCTCCGCACTGCGCCGCGCTCTGTTCGACGAGGCTCTGGCTGCCGGCACACACGTGGCGGGGGCCGCCGAGGCGGCGGACGAGGCGAGCCGCGGCGCGCAGCCAGGCGGCGTGCTCGCTCGCAACAGCTTCCGCGCGGGGCATGCGGGCCAGATCGAGCGAGCGGTCGACGTGGCATCAGCTGCATGGTGGGAACGTGACGCCTCCGAGTGGGATCCCGAGGAGGAGGCCCTGGCCGCGGCTGCAGTGATCGTGGACCGAGCGCGCCGAGCGGTCACCGCCCATCTCGGCTTCACTTGCTCGGCGGGCATCTCCTCTAATAAGCTGCTTGCCAAGCTGTGCGGCGGTCTCCATAAGCCCAACCAGCAGACTGTCCTCCCGCCGCAGGTATTTGCTCCGGAGTGCTGTCTGAGTGCTGTCTGAGTGCCTTCTGAGTGCTGTCTGAGTGCCTTCTGAGTGCTGTCTGAGTGCCTTCTGAGTGCTGTCTGAGTGTCATCGGAGTGCCTGTGATGGCCTCGTTTAGTAGCACGACCAGCTGACGGAACTCCCGCCGCAGGCGGTGCATGCACTCCTCGACCCGCTACCGGTCGATAGGCTGCGCGGCTTCGGGGGCAAGCTCGGCGAATTGCTGCGATCAGGCCGCCCCGAGCTCGGGCTCGCCGGCTTCGACACCGCGGGTGCGCTGCGGCATGCGGGGGCCGCGGCGGTGGCACGCATCTTGCGTGGTGAATGGGCACATCCAGACGAGCAAGCTGCGATGGCGTGTCGAATGGCTGCGGGGGAAGACCCTGCTGCTGTCGAGGACCGCCGACTCGCGAAGCAGGTCGGCTCGTCCAAGAATTTTGGTGGGAGCCGCGAGTCGGCGCGAGGACCTCTCGACACGCGCGCGAGCCTCGAGCGCTGGGTGCGCGAGCTCTCGGGAGATATCGGCGACCGGCTGCGTGACGAAGCCGAAGAGAATGAGCGCGCGCCGACGGCGCTCGTCGTGGCGGCGCGCTTTGAGGACGATGGGTTCGGTTGGCAGCCCGCTGTCTCGAAGCGAGCGCCCCTCCGACCGGAACGCCGTCCTGAGCTACGAACTGAGCGCCCTGCTGACGCTACCGGCGCCGGCGAGGGCAGCATCGGCGGCGGCGGCGCCGCCGCCGCTGCGGTCGCCGACATCCCTTTGAGGCAGCAGACGATCAGTGCCGAGACGATCACGCGCGAAGCGATGATCCTCCTAGGGCAGCTGAGCGCGGGGCGCCCCCCGACGCGCCTGGGCATCACCTTGCTCGAAATGAGTGTCAACGGGTTCGTCCCAATAGGCGCCGCAGCGGCAGGCGGGCAGGGCGGCGCCCTGCGCCGTCTCTTCGCCGCGGCGGCGACATCGGCCGCACCGGTCCCGGTACTGGTACCGAAAGCAGCGAAAACGGCAGCAACTGCGGTAACGGCGGTAACGGCGGAATCGGCGGCAATGACAGAAGGGGTAACGGCGCTAACGGCAGCTGGCGATAGCGGCATTGCGGAACGTCTGGAGGAAGACTGTGCGGACTATGCGGATTCTGCGGACTTTGGGGAGGGCGAACCAGCTACGAAGCGCGCCCGACCAGCGCAGCCACCCTCGCAGCCGCCCTCGCAGCCGCCCTCGCAGCCGCCCTCACAGCCGTCCTCACAGCGGCCCTCTCGACCGTCTTCACACGCAGCCTCCCTTGTCCCTTCACACGCAGCCTCCCGTGCGCCATCGCATGCCACGTCACTCCTTGGGTCGCCGCTCCATGGCCACTCATCCTCGACTGCCCTTCATCTCACTGCCGCCGACGCTGCGCCCTTGCCGCCGCCCCCGCCGCGGCCTTCGCCGCGAGCGGGTGAGGGCGTTCATGCGGCTGGCACCGCGGGGTGCACACGCCGTCCCGAGCGCATCGGGTGGGCGTGCGGCGCATGCACGCTGTTGAACCATCCTGATGCGATTCGGTGCGCCGTGTGCGACGCCGAGCGGCGCGAGGACGAGCGCGCTGTGTCGAGCATCCCGTGGGCCTGCGGTGCATGCACGCTGCTCAATGAGCCCAATGCAAGCCGATGTGCAGTGTGCGATGCCATTAGAGGCAGCTCCCTCCCAGCCGCCGCTACGCTCGCAGTGCAGGCTGGCGGTGGCGGCTCGTCCCATGCGGGCGGCATGGCGGGCGGCGGTGGTGGGCGCGTCAGCGGCGGCTGCGGCCCCAAGGCCACTGCTCGAGGTCCTCGAGGTGCTCCGGGTCGTGCGAGCGGCCGTGGAGGCGGCCGTGGCGGCGGCCGTGGCGGCGGCCGTGGCGGCGGCGCGGATCAGAAGGGCCAAATGGGTATCGCAGGCTTCATGCATCCGGAGCCTCGAAGTCCAAAAAGCCGCGACGTACTGTAACGGAAAATGGTAGGGGTAATCGACTTGTTAGAAAGAAACCATACCAGACAAACTTGAAAGTTCTTCTTTTTGGATTTTGGATTTCTCACTGCCAAAGGGTCGACAGCATTCGCGCAGCGTGCACGTGAGGAGAATTTTGGAGCGCCCCGCTTGCTGAAGGTACTGTGAGGGGTTGTGAGAGGAAGGCAACCCATCACTGAATCCGCAGGGCGGAGCCCTTGGGGGGGGCATGGGATGCGCGGGGTCAAAGGTAGAGCGTGTGCACGTCAATGACCACAGGGCCATTCCGCTACTCATGGCGCTCGACGACGAAATGGAGGGCGCCCTCCTCATGGGCGCCGTCAAGCTGGTCATCGCCGATCGCGTGCGGGATGGCAGCATTGGCAAGAGGATCACGCGCCGGCAGGACCTTGAGGCGCGCGAGCGCGCAGAGGGAATCCGCTTCTTCCACACTCCCGACGAGGCGGTCGCGCTGATTCGCGGCAATGGGCGCGAGGTCGGCTCGCTCTCGTACGGCTGGGCCTCACCGGACGACCCCGACCCATCCGGCGAGTACCTGCGCGCTGCGCGCCGCTTCCTGAAAAGCGAGCTGGGCGCGCACGTTCGGGGCATCTTTTGGGACTTCATGAGCCTGCCGCAGTGGCCACGCTCTGAAATGGAGGACCGTCTGTTTGTCGCCGCGCTCAAGGTGATGGCCGACATGTACGCGTCGTTGCTCGGCACCATGGTGATGCGTCACCGCACCGTGCCCGCTCGCCCGTCGCACCTCGACGGCGAGGTGATCGTGCTCGGCAAGGCAGCCGAGGAGGTGGTCCGCCCCGCGCTCGAGGCCTACGGCGCGCTCAAGAGCTTGCACCGCGACGAGCAGGGCCGGTGGCGCGCACGCTTCGCCTCGCACGAGGACGCAGAGCGGGCGGTGGCGGCGGGGGCGGTTCAGGGCGCAACGGCCATCTTCACGTGCCACAACGCGCGGCCGTACGCCGCGCGCGGGTGGACGAGCCTCGAGACAGGTGTGGGTACTGAAGGTCTTTCGTGCGCTGCCTATTTTTCGGGGCTGAAGGCGACGCTCGAGCGCCTCCCACCCAAGCTGGTTGAGATCGACGGCAGGGCGCCCGAGCCGTTGAGCGAGCAGTACGGCGGCCGCGAGGGTGCGGGGCCGCGGATCGAGCGCGTGCGGTCGAGCATCAAGGAAGCATTCTTCTGCGTCGACACAGACAGGGCGATCGTCGTGCGTTTGTATAACAAGTTCATCATCAAGTTTGGCAATGCGATGGTCCTCTCGGGCGAGGCGTTGGCTGGTAAGTACGAGGGCGAGCGCAACGCGGCTGGACAGGAAGAGGGGCGCGGCACGGAGCGGTTTCCCGATGGCGCCGTCTACGAGGGCGAGTGGAAGGCTGGCCAGCGGGAGGGGCACGGCATGTACCAGTATGCTGGCGACGTTTACGAGGGTGAGTGGAAGGCTGGCGAGAAGGAGGGGCGCGGCAAGTTCCGGTATGCCGACGGCGCCGTGTATGATGGCGAGTGGAAGGCTGGCCAGATGGAAGGGAGCTGCACGTTCCAGCTGGCTGGCGGCGACGTCTACGAGGGCCAGTACAAGATTGGCCAGATGGAGGGGCGCGGCACGCTCCGCTATGCCGACGGCGCCGTGTACGAGGGCCAGTACAAGGGTGGGAAGAGGGAGGGGCGCGGCACGTTCAGGGATGCCAACGGCGTCTACGATGGCGAGTACAAGGCTGGCCAGATGGAGGGGCACGGCACGTTCCAGCATGCTGACGGCACCGTCTACGAGGGCCAGTACAAGGCTGGCAAGAGGGAGGGGCGCGGCACATGCCGGTATTCGAGCGGTGACGTGTACGATGGCCAATGGAAGGCTGGCCAGAGAGAGGGGCGCGGCAAGATCCGGTACTCCGACGGCGATACCTTCGAGGGCGAGTGGAAGGCTGGCCAGGAGGGGCGCGGCACGTGCATGGACGCTAACGGCATCGTCTACGAGCCCGAATATGAGTCATAGCTGAAATGACTTCATACGTGTGTACGTAATACGTGCAACGTGGGAACGACGTTGGGGGGGCAAAGGACGGTACGACGTTTGTAAGGGCGCGGCTGGCGCGAGTGCGGAGTGGGGGGCGACGAAGCCGAGGAAAGCGTGCACTTCGGTTTAGCTTTTCGGTCGGGGCGGGGCGGCGGAATAGAAGCTAGGGCGAAGCAGGGTGTCGATTATTTAAGCTCCTCGTGTGTCGGACCCGCACTCACGCCGGTCGCCGCGGCGTCGGCGGCGTGACACGTGCGGACGTGCCCGGTGAGTCGACGTGCGACCGCGTGTGTGTCGTGAGGCTTTGGCCCCGCAGTATACGAGTACACTGGGGTCCGCAGTATACGAAGGACACACGCCAGACCTACGGAGAACAGCCTGAACGGTCCGAAGCGTCCGAAACGACGCGTGTTCACAGTGCAGAGTGCTGATCGTAAAATGGATTCCTTGGACGCTCACATGGCTGTCTCGGCGTGGGGCCGTGGTGGTGGTGGTGGTATTAACCTTTCGGCCCCATCGCGTCCTTCCGCAACCACCTGCGGCAGTGTGGGAACTGACGGCAGCATTGGCCCTGGACGGATTGGTTCCGCCGGCTGTGGGCGGTTGGCAACGGGTAGTGGTTATCCACCTGGCTTTGGCCAACCTGGATCACTCCGGTGCGGCAGCAACGTAGGCGCCGTTGGGGTGGGCGCGTGCCCGTCGCATCCAAAGGGTATCGGTGGACCCGTCAATTACGGGTATCCGTCCCCGTCACAAGGCGCTGGCTTTGGTTCGGTCCTCTCCGCAGGCATGCCGACTCCAGTGGGACTTCTCAGCCGCGGCAGCAGCGTTGCCGCTGGAGTCCAGCCGCCCTTTGGGGGGTCCTTGGTGGCCGCGCGGGCGCTGCCCGCCAGCCAAGCACAGACGCCTCACTCGTCGACACCGTCGACATCGTCGCAACGCTTTGTGACGCCGGCAGCGCCTCTGACCGCGGTGCCTTCGCCGCCGCAAGGGCTCGAGGCAGGTTACCACGCAGATCAGAATGCGGCCTTTCGCAAGTACATGGAGGACGACTACACGGTCGTTGAGGACTTTGCTGATCGGCGCGGGAGCCTGTACTGCGGCCTCTACGACGGGCACGGAGGCCGACTCGCCGTCGATTTCGTCGCCAAGAACCTTCACGGCAGCATTGAGCGCGAGCTGCGCAGCGGCCCAGCGGGGGACGCTCCTCTCGAGGCCATGCGACGAGGCTTCCTCAAGTGCGACCGGCAGCTGCTGCAGTGCGGCGCGATGCAGGTAGGCACGACGGTGGCCGTGTGCCTGTGCCTACCGGGGCCGAGCGGCCAGCTCGAGCTGCACGCGGCGAATGCAGGTGACAGCCGCATCGTGCTCATCTCAGAGCACGCGCCCACGCGCCTGTCAGTGGACCACGTGGCCACCGATCCGGTGGAGGTGCGCCGCGTGCAGGAGCTGGGTGGGCGCGTGGTCAACCAACGCGTGGGCAGCGTGCTCGCGGTCACACGCGCACTCGGGGACCATGCACTCAAGTCGGGCAGCGGCCTCACGGCGGATCCTCACTGCGTGGCCCACACGTGCGGCGTCGCCGATCGCTTCGTGCTCTTGGCATCAGATGGGCTCTGGGATGTTCTCAGCGATGGGGATGCGCACCGGATCGTGCTCCAGCACGCGCATCTGGCGCCCTCCGAGATCGCCGCCAAGCTCGTCCAGGCCGCCCTCGATGGCGGGACACGGGACAATGTCTCCGCGCTCGTCCTAAGGCTGCGCTGATCGCACACGCTATAGGCCAGGCCACGCCCTTGGGCCAGGCCAAGATGGGTCAGGCATAAGTTCCTGCGCAGGATCGGTGGATCACACGCTCTCACCAAGAACCGCGGCCCGCCAGCCTGTCACTATTCTCATACAGATTACAGTAGTGTTCGTGTATGGCGTGCTCTATTATCTAGAGGGGCACGCTCGTTTTAAAAACGCAGTCCCAACTCCCTCGCCCCCAAGACCCCCAAGTTCCTTGCCCTCCAATTGCGGGATCCATCGGAGATCGCGTTCTTCTTTGTGAGGTGCGCCCCTGCATCGCGACCCTCGGCAACATGCTCGAGCCTCTGCACGGAAATTTCTGGGGCGGCGTGGCTGCCCACGCGTTCATGATTCCACTGTGGACGCTCAGTCCTATTCCGGCGGTCATGGGCGTGGTTCTGATCCTGATGGGAGGTCTGTACTCAATCATCGGTGCTGCATTCCTCGTTGCACTAACGAGCCTGAACACCATCACGTTTGCCTACCGACCGTGGTTCGTCAAGGTCTTCTACGACCTCGACATGACCCGGTACTATCGCCGCTGCGAGCTGCGCGGAGCGCTGGGCAGCATGCGCAAGGAGTCGACGCTCTTCATGTTCCATCCACACGGGATCCTCGCGACCGGCTTCGTGGTCAACGGCTGCTGGTCGAAGCCATTCAACGAGCTGACGTCCGAAAAGGATCTTAACACGCCCAAACACACCGGGACTGTCTTCTTGATTGCGCAGAGCCTGCGCGAGTGGTCGGCCCTCTTCAAGGTGCTCTGCGACTGCTCGGGGCGTTTGGAGTCGGCGACCAAGAAGAATATCACGATGCTCATGCGCGCGCGGCGGAATTTGGCGATCATCCCAGGCGGGTTTGAGGACGCGACGCTGCACGAGTACGGCAAAGAGCGTACATGCATGAAGCCTCGCAAGGGCCTCATCAAGTACGCGCTGCAGAACGGGTACGCGCTCACTCCGATCTATTCGTTCGGCGAAAGTGGGACATATCGGACATTTACCGGCCTTTTGAGCTTCCGGCTACAGCTCAACCAGTGGGGGATCCCCGGGGTGCTCTTCTGGGGCGAGCCGCTCGTGCCCACCTTCCCGAGGATCGACTCGCAGGTTCTCACGTATGTGGGCGAGCCGCTGCAGCTGCCAACGATCGACCTGCCGACGGACGAGCAGGTGAGCAGTGGTCTTGAATGCCTTTGATCACCTTCGATTGCCTTTGAGATGGCGGTTGGTTTGCCACTGATGACCTCTGATGACCACTGAGGACCGCTCGCCACTGACTTTGCGCAGGTCAATGAGTGGCATTCCAAGTACGTCTCGGCGCTCCTGGCGCTCTTCAGCAAGCATAAGGACGAAGCGGTTGCGGCGGGCGCCTGCTTGCCCGACGCACAACTGGAGATCTGGTGAGATTGTGCAAGTGCTGCAGGTCGCTACCTCTCACACGCCGCAGGTCGCTAGCTGGCCGCAGTGGCGTACACGTGTCCCGACCATGATTTCCGACTACGGTCTACGCATAAAGTACGGCGCGCGTTTAGAGAGCATGCTGGAGCGCGTCCACCTGTTGAGGCCTGAGCCTTCGTCCTTCCTTCGTCCTGGGTGACGCGCCGACGGTTGAGCGTTGTCCGTAGACACACGACACAGGCTGTGTAGACAGGTCCAGGTACTGTCTGTCGGTAGCGCGCGCTCATTTTGGACACACTTTATTTGAAGTCGCGTCGGCCGTTGTGCGCGCTGGACGCGCCGGCGTACCGTTAACCGTACGCGGGCGACTCGACTCAGACATTCGACGTTTACATTCGACCGCGCGGGAAACATGTTCCGCGTGGTGGTTCGTCTTGAGTGTGCCTGCGCGCTCGGACTACCGCGAGCATGGCCGTCGGCTCATTGCCTGCCGCACAGAGGGTCCCCCGGAGGAATGATGCCCTTGCGCACGAGCTCCTCCTCGCTCATCGCCGTCTGCCGCGAGCCCCACCCGAACGGCAACGAGCTGGCCAACGTGGGGAGCATGCATGGGTTGCACTCAGTGGCACTCCTGGACACTCCGTGGCACTCAATGGCACGTGGACACTCCGTGGCACTCCGCGGCATTCCGTGGCACTCACCTGGCCATAGTTGTTGAGCACGAAGTCGGTGGCGATGGGCCGTCGGCGCCACCGCGGGTGCCGCCGCCGCCGCCGCCGCCGCCGCCGACGCCACTGCCACCGCCGCCGCCGCCTCCGCCAAAGTCGCCGCCACCGCACGCGCCTTGGTAGAGCTCGAGAGCCCTCTGGGCCTGCGTCCAGAGCGCCTGGATGGCTGCCGCCTCGGCCGCCGCTGCCGCTGCGTCGCCCGCTCCCACGGCGGCGCTGCACGTGCCAACGCGCGCCGTGAGTGCCGCGAGAGCGCTCTGAAGCACGGGCACCATCCGCGCCGCCGCGGGCGGCAGCGACGAGGGAGGTGCCGGCGACCAGGACGGCGCTGGCGCGGCAGCGGCGGACGCGGTGACGGTCGCGAGTCCCGCCGCACTTCGAGCCGGCGCTGGGGGAGGTGAGGCGGCGACGGGGAGGTGGGGGACGGGAGGTGGGGGACGGGAGGTGGGGGAGGTGGTGGAGGTGAGGCGGCGACGGGGGGCTGCGGGCGGTGGCTTCGCAGGTGGCGGTACCGGTACGTCAGTTGCCGGTACCTCAGCTGTCGATGGCGACGGCTGCGATGGCATGGCCTCTGCCTTGCGTTCAGGCTCGTGTCGCTTTGGTTCCGGCGCCGCGATTGCCACGCCGCCGCAGGCCGCCACGCCGTCGCCGCCGTCCACCCCTCCACCTCCGTGGTCGACTCTAGCGGCGAGCGCGAGTGCTTTTTGCCCGATGGCGCCGTCGGGCATCTCGGGTGGCTTGGACGTCCATACGTGACTGCCGAAGGCGCCGTCTGCGATCGTAGCCACGCGTTGGCCCCAGCCTATGGGCAGGCTCGGGGGAGGCCCCCCAGGTGCGGACGAATCCTCAAGTGACGAATCCTCAAGTGACGTTTCCTCGTCTTCACGGGATCGCTTCGGTTGAGCCGCCCAGCCTCCGCCGCCGCCGCCGACACTGCCACCGCCGCCGCCGAGGCCCCCTCCTGTCCTTCCGCCCCATCCACCGCCGCCGACCGGCCGGCTGGAGAGCAGCATGTCCAATCGACCTGTAGACCCACTTGCCGCCGCGAGCAGTGCCGCCGCCAACTGTTCACTAAGGCTGAGGTTCACACCTGCAGGTGCCGCCGCTGCCGCCGCTGCCGCCGCCTCGGTCGATGAGCCTCTTTCCGCGGCATAGCCGACGGCGGCCGCCGCGGCCGCCTCGCACGCGGCCGCCGCCTCGCGCGCGTACTCGAGAAGCCACTGCGTGACGATCTGATAGAGCGATGCACCAGCGGGGAGAGCGGACGCGTCGACGTGCCGGCGCAGCCGACCGCCGTCGAGATGGGCGACAGAGGTGGCCCAGCCGTCCAGTCCGTCAAAGATGTGGGTGCAGAAGATGACAGTCGCGCCGCGCGCCTCCGCCTCCGTTCGCAGGAACGCCAGCAGCGCCGCGCGCGAGAGGACATCGAGAGAGTTGGTCGCCTCATCGAGCAAGATCAGCTCCCGCTCGGGCAGCAGCTTGCAGAAGAGCTGCACTCGTCTGCGCTGGCCGTCAGAGAGTGCGTGCAGCTCGGCCGTGAGGAGCGGTGCGAGTCCGAGTACGTCGAGCAGCTGCGCGACGCGAGCCGCGCTCGCGCTCGCCGCGGCCACAGCTGCAGTCACAATCTGGCGCACGGGCAACGTGAGGCTGTCTTCCCAGTCCGCCGTGACGAGGTTGACGCGCAGGGTGAGCGCCGTGTGCTCAAAGGCGTCCTCGCCGAAGACGTGCGCATCGCCGGCGCTCCGCTTGCGCCGGCCTCCGATGATGCGCAGAAGGGTCGACTTGCCCGCGCCATTCGCGCCGACGAGCACGACGCGCGCACCGCGCGGCACGTCGAGGTCGACGTCGGTGAAGACGGGCGCGCGCCCATCGTAATGGTACGAGAAGGCACAGCGCGTGAGCGAGATGGCTCCGGCCGAGGTGGCCTTGGATTGGGTGGGCTCCATTCCGGCGCGCTTGGAAGAGAGGCGACGCAGTTGGCGACGCGGTGTGGACGGAAGTGTTGCCATAATAAGCCATCTATGAATACAACTCATCCATTAGTTCGAGTTCAACTTGAACCGCCAAATTAGTTCGTGCGCTATTTTTTGCCACTATCGATGCGCCGGTAAAAAGACACCGGGGGGAGCCGGGCAGGTCCGGTGCAGATCCTGTTTCCAAATCTTGAATCGCAGTCGGGGCCCGACGGAATGGACGTGCACGACGACTTCCTCGAGCAACTTGCTGAGGCTGAGAGTCGAGACGCGTCTCGACGCTCGAACGCATCGACGGCTTCCTCGAAGAAGTCGGCGGCTTCCTCGAAGCAGAGCGGCTCGTCCAGCGCGTCCGCCCAGGCTGAGATGCCATCTCATCGACAAGGCACGCCGGCAAAGGCTGCCGCCAAGGCTCGCGGCGGCGCCACGCCGAACAAGGGCGCGCTCAAGGAGAGCAATGGCAAAAGTACACCCGCTTCAGTGGCCAAGGCGGCCAAGGCCGCTCCAGCGAGTGCCGCCAAGCCCGACGCTAAGCAGGCTGGCATTGCTGCCAACAAGGTCGAGAAGGAGATCACCGAGTTTGGCTTCAAGTCACTCGGACCGATCGCAGCGGGCGCATTCTCGACCATTTTGAAGGCGAAGCATGTGGCGAGTGGCAACGAGGTGGCTGTCAAGTCCTTCTTGCGCACCACGGGCGAACAGCAGGAGGAGCACGAGCGTGAGATGGACATCCTGCGGAAGCTCTCGGGCACGGCGCACGCGCACATCGCGAACCTGCTCGGCGAGTACGAGACGCCGTCAGCGATCATTGCGATCCTCTATCTGTGCAATGGGGGCAGCCTCAAGGCCTACCTGGGCAAGCTTGCCAAAAAGCAGTTGGCGATGGTCGAGCCGATGGCCGCCGTCGTCACCGCACAGATCGCCTCTGCGCTTCAATTTCTGCACGGCGTAGGCATCGCGCACCGCGGTAAGCGCGCGCGTGGGCGGCGAGACATGGTCATTCGCTGTGCCTTTCCTACTTGTTTTCCGCCCTCCCTCTCTCATCGGTTTCTGGTCGAGTCCCGCCGCTGCGCATAGACATCAAGCCGGCCAATGTTCTCTACGATGGTCAGCGCTGGCGGCTGTGCGACTTTGGCTTTGCGATCGAGTGCGGCGACAAGCGGCTCAAGAAGCCGTGCGGTACGCTTCAGTACTCGGCGCCCGAGATCCTCACCATCGGCACCAATGGAGATGGGGGATACCTGGGCCCCCCAGTCGACCTGTGGGCATTTGGGTGCCTCGTGTACGAGATGCGTCTCGGGCGCTCGGCGTTCGTCTCTCCCGACGTCGAGACTCTCAAGCTGCGCATCAAGAATGGGTTCAAGGGCGGCTCGGAGAACCACCCGTGGCTGCCGCACATGACGAAGCCCTACCGGGCGCTTGTCATGGCGCTCCTTGAGCGCGAGCCTGACAAGCGGCTGAGCGCGGAAAAGGTGGTGACGCACAAGTGGATTACGACGCACGTTGAGCCAAACACCGCTGGTGGCGAGGACGGCATTGCGGCCGCGTCGGGTGGGCATGCTGGGGAGACTGTGCCCTCGCCGCCCTGGTGGTGTGACGTGGCAGGGGAGGGCTGCCTGCGTCCCACCGAGCCGAAGCGCATCGATGAGTATTCCGGTAACCACCGCTGCTGGCATCTGAACCAAACGTACATGGTCTGCGAGGTGTGCTACCGTGCAGGGCGCGCGACTGTGCCGTATGATGAGCTCGTCGAGCTGCCAACGGCCGGGGCGGCCGCCGCGGCCGCCGCGGAGGCCGCGGCGACGAAGGCAGAGGCAGAGGCACAGGCCGAGGCGGCCTCCACCGCCGCGGCGGTGGAGGCGGCTGCCAAGGCCTCCGCCTTGGAGATCGAGCTGGCGGCCCTCAAGGCGAAGCACCAAGCGGGCTCGCGCCTCGAAGCGGTACTAATGGAGCTCGATGAGGAGCGCGGCAAGAACATGGTCGCCCAGGCCGCGCTGCGCTCCGTTCAGCATCTCCTCGAGGAGGGTGAGGTCGAGGCTGCGAAGGAGGAGGTGGCCAAGATTGTGCCGGCGCCCAGCGACGACACAGGGGAAGAAAGCTGAGAGAATACTTCGACGCTGAGGAGTGCTGGCGTCCTTGGCGCTCTTTCTCAAGGGGCTTGCGAGACGCATCTCGATCCATTTTAATAGTGTGCCTGTGCGCCAGCGTGCCTGCCAGGCGTGGAGCCCGGCCGAGTGTCCGGCAAGAAGAAGGTCGAGTACTCGCTACCGGGCACAGCGCACAGCACGGCACGGGTCGCGAGAGTGTTTTCCATGCTGTGTCTCTGTGTGATCTCTGTGTGTGCGCATACCGTCGACCGTCGTGTCTCGCTTCGTGCGATTCCGGTATCCGGTTACGAACGATTCCATCGACGCATCGTATATCACATCCGCGCGCCGCGCACATGCATCCGATGCTCGCGGGATCCCTCTTCCCTGCGGGCCCGCGATGGCGTGTTGCGGCGTCCTATCCGTCCGCACCGCACCAGCCGCGCATCGGAGACCTACGCAATGCCAATGCGCAATGGCGCTCCCGATGCACCGGGCGCTGAAGTCCTGTGAAGTGTGAGTGAAGTGTCGATCATTGTGTGAAATTCATGCGTGGGAGTAGCCGCACATCCGACAGCTGGCCGTCCGGCTCTCGCCCGATAAGGAAGCGGCGATCCCGGCAAAGGAACGGCGCCGATCGCCACGTCGCTTCGCGGGGCCCAGTGGGGCGCCGGTGCCCCCCATCTACCGTGTGAACGACAGTGCGGTGCTCCGCTACTTTCGCAGACCTCGTCTTCCACTTTGGCGCGTTACTCTCTGATGGCTGTACCCCACATGTATGTTGTAGATGCGGAGTAAGGTAAAGTTCATGAGTCGTGTATCGCCGGACGCCGCCGCCGGGGGAGATTATCCTCGCCTGCCCTGTTACCTTCGCTCTTTCCCTTACCTTTTCGCCTTGTCATTCGTGACTGCTCGCATGGATCATTGCTCAACCTGACACCCACTCAGCATCGAACCAGCAGTGAGTGGGCTGTAGCGCAGCGTGGCGTGGCGTGCTGCGTGCTGTGGGCGTTCGGTTCGACCCCGTTTCAACACCCGCGCCCACAGATTTCAAGCGAGCCAACGTCGCCATCGACTCGAAGCGGGTGTAAGCACCCGTCCGGATCAACCACGCGCAAATCTGTCTTGGACTCGTTTGGAGGAGGTAGCTGAATGGTGGGATAGGCTATGGAGTTCCCCTTCTTAAACAGGCGGCCGCAATCATAGCAATAGCTGCGGCAGTCCGCACAATTCGTTGCTGATCGGATAGCGGCGACGCCCCCGGAAAATGTGGAGTAGGAGTTGCCGTAAAACCCAGCCGGCGCTTGCGCCGCGGCAAACATCTCGAGAGCCGCGCGCACCGTGTATGTGAGCGTCTTGTTCAGAGGGAGCTTCGTCGTCCGCGACCCAAATTCCGACCAGTGCACCTTTGGGCTTCGCTTATTCATTAGGTCCTCGGCATACAAGAGCAGGGTCCCACTCGAAAGTGCGTCTACACGTGATCGATTCGTGATGATGGCTATCTCCGTGGGCGTGAAGCAGCGACGTGGCCTCAACTGCTTGCGACAGTAGTTGGCAAGGAACATCCAGTCGGTTTCGATGCGCAGATGAACTGCAGCCCAGTTGGCTCCCAGGCGCCCTTCGATGGTGCGTATGGAGTTGGCCAACGGCTTAGCCACAATTCTACCAGGCTTTAGCGCGGAGTGCACCGCAGGCATGGGTTTGGGAAGCATCGTGTGGTTTCCGTGCACATTAGCTTGAGGCTTGCTCTTGCCGACAGCATGCACGCTGAGCTTCCGATAAGTTGCTCCTTTGGGCAAATGCTCGACCACCTTGCATTGTGAACCACCCGTAATCCCGACCGACGTGTCGTGCAAAATGATCCACGTCGAAGATGTCGCCGAAGGCGTGGCTCGAGTTGTCGAACCTGTCTCCGTGCGGACGGTAGATGAAGAAGTTTGCGCCGGTCGTGAATCGTGGCAACACGAGTGTTTCTGTTGCATCATAACAGACATCGCGCACGAGCTGTGCGACGTTGGATACCATGTTGTTGAGCCCTCCTTGCAGCGGATGAGGAAACATGGCGTACGACGGGGGTGCATTATCGGCTCCCATCGCCACTCAGCACACACGTTTTCCGTTCTTTGTTGAGAAAAGTTGCGGAATTTACATCCCGACTTTGGTTGGACGCGATAAGTCGTACGCTCGTACATGTACCGGTAAAAAGTGTCTTTTTACGGAAATTTCCGGGAACGGCACATGTAACGACCCGCGAGTAACCGGCGCCCGAAACGGTCACTTTTTGGTTCCTGCGCCCCGGTGCGCGGTGCTTGCCTCTCCGCGGAACCGGGCCATCCCCAAGTGTGCTGTGAGCTACGACCGCAAAACGAGCGACACCACGCGATGCTTTCTGGCGAGGCGACGGAGGCTTTGGCGGCCGCAAAGCCTGATGGGGCCGAAGTGGCGCAGCGTGCAATGAAGGACGAGGCCTTTCGCAACAGGATGAGACTGAAGATCGAGGACCAAGAGTCGCTTGCATCGCGCATGGCACAGCGGCGGCTGGACAGCGCGCGGAAGCGCGAGCTGGCCATGGAGAGCAACCGAACGGCTCGAGAAGCCGAAGGAGCTCCAACGCCTCCAGGTGAAGTGTCTGAAGTGTCAGAGCTTCGGACGGAGCAGCCGGTGAGCAGGAACGTAAGAGCGCCGGTCGCCGTGATGCGTGACGACGAGGAAGCGATGGCGCAGTATGAGACCGATATGCGCGCGTGGCGCGAGGCTAAGACGCTCGCCCTGATCGAGCAGGCCAGGGAGGAGGAGAAGAAGCGTGAAGCGAGACAGCTGGAGGAGGAGCAGCGCGAGCAGGCGCGTCTGGCGGCACAGACGGCGAGGAAGCAAGCCCTCGAGGAGTTGCGCGAGCAGCAGCGAGCCGCCGCCGAGGCCGAACGCCTCGCCAAAGAGAAGGATGAGGACGAGGCGCGCAACGCCAATTTCCAGCAGGCGCAGGAGGCCGCCGAGGCGAAGCGAGAGGAGCGGCTGCAGTTTACACGCTCCATTGTGGCGGAGCGTGACGAGCTCGAGGCGCAGTTCCGCGCCAAGGCCCGCGCCGAGGCTGAGGCGGCATGGGAGGCGGCCCGTGCCGCCAAGACGACGCGCGAGACGATCGACAGGCACGCCGAGGCCAGGAGCGAGGCGGAGCGGCTGGAGCGGTACGCGGCGCAAAAGGCGGCGTGGGTGGCGTCTGTGGAAGAGCGAATTGCAAAGGCGATCATCGACCAGCATAGGGCGGCGCAGATCGATGTTGAGCGCGAGCAGCGGTTCGGGGAGCAGAAGGCGGCATGGCAAGCGGCGAATGAGGAGCGCATCCAGGCGGTCGCGGCGCTCGTGCAGAGCCGCAACGAGCTCGAGGCCGAGGTTCGCGCCAAGACCGAGGAGGCAGTCAAGGCGGCGTTTACGCAGCAGCTGGAGGAGCGTGTCAAGGCCGCGGCCGCGGCCGTGCAGAGCCGCAACGAGCTCGAGGCCGAAGCGCGTGCCAAGCTGCATGAGGCGCAGCAGGCAGCATGGGCAGAGGAGCTCAAGGCGCGCGAGGCGCGTCAGGTGATTGACAAGGGCGCACAGGCGGAGAAGGACGCGGACTTGCAGCGGCGGCAGGCGGAAATCATGGCGAGGTCGATGGCGGAGGCCGAGATGTACAGGGAGGAGCTCAGGGTGGAGAGGGAGAGGAAGGACCAGTTGGAGGCGGAGGCCCGCGAAAAGCTGAGGGAGGCAGAGGCGGCGGCGTGGGAGGCGGAGTTGCAGATGCGCGTGGAGCGTGAGCGTGCGGGTCGCGAGGCGCGTGAACAGCTCTCCGAGCAGTGGAGCGCTGTGAAGGAGGCTGAGCGCGTCGTCGCGCACGCGAAGCAGCAGAGTCGGCATGAGGCCGCACGAGCGGAGACGGAGCAGCGCGAGAAGGAGCGAAAGGCGAACTTCCAGCAGGCCCAGAAGCTGCAGGGGGCGACCTTTAGCGAGCAGCTCGAGGCACGGATGAAGCAGGCCCAGGCATCCCTCGAGGCGCTCGCGCTCAAAGAGGCTGACGCCGAGAACAAGCTCGCGTCGGAGCGGAGGGAGGTGGAGACGGACGAGTACCTCAAGCGCAAGCAGCGTGAGCATAGGCTCAACGGCAAGTCCTTTGGGTGCCCGGGAATGGTCGAGCTGCTCAAAGCGACGTTTGAGGATGAGGTGATTGCCCTCTCGGAGCCGGTCGTGGCCGTGGCGTTCCGTTTCATCAAGGAGCATGAGCTCAAGGCCGCCAAGGACATCAAGCGCTTCAAGCTGACCGAGGCCTTTAGCGCTCGACTGCCTGGGCTCGATGCGGCGGGTGCGAAGCGCCTCAGCAAGACGCTCGAGGAGATGTCCGAGATGAAGGAGGCGATGCGCTCCGCCTTCTTTGGGCAGCGCGGCGTGCGATGAGGCATCGATGGATGAGACTGAGACAGTCACAGCGAGACACACACACACACAACACACACACTATCTGAACAAGCTCCCGATCTCACCGCGGACCTGCCCTGGTACCGCGTCTAACCATGTGGCGGTGCGTGGTGTGTTGATTGGGGTGACTGTTCATAGGTCATATGGTCATAGCGCGCTCTATTGTGGTACGGGGGAGTGTGTGTTGTTGCATGGGTGGTTTGTTTGTCCATGAGTGTCTTTTGTAGTGAACCCACCGCGAAGGGGGGGGGGGGGGGGAA
>JWZX01002808.1:0-14716 GCA_001275005.1 Chrysochromulina tobinii
CTCGACCATCAGGTCAGACTGGTTGTGCGCAAGATGGCGCCGCCGACGCTGACGCTTGCCGGCGGAGCCCCGAGGCCATCGGGTGGCGATGCGGGCGTGGGCACGGGCGCAGATGCGCCGGCGCCCTCGAAGGACGAGCGGCTGCAGCGGCTGG
Source organism: Chrysochromulina tobinii (assembly GCA_001275005.1). Lineage (NCBI taxonomy): Eukaryota > Haptophyta > Prymnesiales > Chrysochromulinaceae > Chrysochromulina > Chrysochromulina tobinii. The sequence continues at coordinate 155 of JWZX01002808.1, forward strand.
TCGAGCAGGTGCGCAGCGGCAGCGCGGATGCGGCCGGAGCGCTGGCTGACATGGGCGACGACGAGTCGCGGGTGGCGATTGCGAGGGCGGGCGGCATCGTGCCCCTCGTGGCGCTGCTCACGGCCCAAGACCCAGCGGCCGGGGCGGAGGCGGCGCGTGCGCTGCGGAGCCTCGCGTACAACAATGCCGAGAACCAGGTCTTGATCGCGCAGGCTGGCGCCATCGCGCCGCTCGTGACACTTGTGCAGAGCGGCACGGATCGCCAAAAGGAGCACGCGGCGGGTGCGCTGCGGAACCTCGCGGTCAAAAACGACGAGAACCAGGTCTTGATCGCGCAGAATGGCGCCATCGCGCCGCTCGTGACGCTGGTGAAGAGCGGCACGGATGGCCAAAAGGAGATCGCGGCGGGTGCGCTGCGGAACATCGCGTTCAACGCCGATAACAAGGTCTTGATCGCGCAGAATGGCGCCATCGCGCCACTCGTGACGCTGGTGAAGAGCGGCACTGATGGCCAAAAGGAGAACGCGGCGCGTGCGCTGAAGAACCTCGCGGCGAAAAACGCCGACAATCAGGTCTTGATCGCGCAGGCTTGCGCCATCGCGCCGCTTTTGACGCTGGTGCAGAGCGGCACGGATCGCCAAAAGGAGAGTGCAGCGGGTGCGCTGTTTTTCCTTGCGGACATAGCCGAGAACAAGGTCTTGATCGCGCAGGCAGGGGCCATCACCGCGCCGCTCGTGACGCTGGTGCAGAGCGGCACGGATGGCCAAAAGGAGCACGCGGCGGCTGCGCTGCAGAGCCTCGCGTTCAACGCCGAGAACCAGGTCTTGATCGCGCAGGCTGGCGCCATCGTGGCGCTCGTGACGCTGGTGCAGAGCGGCACGGATCGCCAAAAGGAGCACGCGGCGGGTGCGCTGCGGAGCCTCGCGTACAACAACGCCAAGAATCAGGTCTCGATCGCGCAGGCTGGGGCCATCGCGCCGCTCGTGACGCTGGTGAAGAGCGGCACAGATCGCCAAAAGGAGCACGCAGCGGGTGCGCTGCGGAACATCGCGCTCCACGCCGAGAACCAGGTCTCGATCGCGCAGGCTGGGGCCATCGCGCCGCTCGTGACGCTGGTGAAGAGCGGCACTGATGGCCAAAAGGAGAAGGCGGCGGGTGCGCTGCGGAACATCGCGCTCCACGCCGAGAACCAGGTCTTGATCGCGCAGGCGGGCGGCTAACCCCAAGCCACCTTGCAATGGGCGACCGCTGGTCGGTCGTGCCTCCGCCGCCGCGCACGTCGGCATGTGGGCGCGTCGGCATGTGGGCGCGTCGGCATGTGGGCGCGTCGGCATGTAGGCACGGCGGCTCTTCGCGCCGCTCGAGCAACGCATGCCTGACCGGCCGTCGTACGTGCGGCGGAGGTCGCTGCTGTGTCGGCTGTGGTGACGCTGGTGGGCTGAGAGAGCGAGGGGGGCGGGCGTTTTGGATTGAGAGAGTTGAGTTAGAGTTGAGAGAGGGGCGGCAATGTGAAGAGACAGACGTACAGAAGTGGTATGCTGGGTGAGGTGACAGTGCAGGCGAGGACTTTTTTCTATAATCCTGTAATCTGGGATGTGGGTAATCGGATAATCCTAGCCTGCAAGCCTGCCGACAGCGTTTTGCCATTTAAATTGACCGGTCCGATATAAGACTTAAGAGCCTGGATCTACTGTCCTCGCGGCTTCCGTAGACCGTACGGGGCGTACGGACCACCCACCACACCCTCAAGGGCAAGGCTCACGCGAAGTCACCGGGGACCCCTCAAACCCTATAATGAAAGCCTGTGCAGCTCTGCGTCCGGGCGTTGGTTGGCATGCGGAGCGCGTCTTCCGAGTTCCGTCGACCCCGGCACGGTCCGATTACGATTTCGGCATGTAGATGTACACTTTTAACATGTACACCATGAGCACTTACACCATACTTGATACTAGTTCTCGACGCACTCGACCCCCCCCCCGAGCGTGGCATGCAAGGCGGTTCCGAGAGCCTCCAAGGCACCGGATTCCACTTACGAATTACCGTCACGTGTCACCCGCCCGCGCCACAGCACTCATTTATGCACATGCGACTCACACATGCGACCCACACATGCCTCGGGGGTCATCTCATTAAGGGCCTCGGTAGAAGAGAGAATGAGATACAGTAGAGTCTAGATTGCAAGTACGGTGAGCCTTTCATGTTCTTCTTTCGCCGAGCCCTTCAACTTCTTCGTTCGTGCGCGAGCGCGCTCGAGCGCCATCGAATTCGCAATGCTGCCCGGCATGCCGGGCGCCGCGCCGGGCGTCTTCACGGGCTCTCTCTTCACACCGAGCGGTGCCGAGGCGGGTGTCGTCACGGGCGTCGAGGGGACCCTCTGCGAGGCCCCAGGTCCGAGAGCGAGGCTGCTTGACGAAGCTGGAGTGGAGGCACCCGTTGCGCCGTGATGAGCACCTGCCCGCCCGAAGACGTAAGCGCTGGCGTGCTTGAGGTACCGGTACATGCCGAGCTGTGATGTACCGAGCTGTGAAGTGCTCCGCACCGGCGCCACCGTGGCCTCGGCTTGTTGCCCTCGTGTGTTGCCCTCGAGAGGGGCTGCACTCGACCCCTCGCCTGCCATCATCAGGCGCGTCACCTCATCTTCCACAGCCGAGGATGGCCTTCGGCTGCGCTCTGATGACCTCTGATTGCATCCCTCATCAGCCGAGGATGGCCTCCGGCTGCGCTCTCCCATCATCACACGTTTCGAGAGCTGGTGCGGTTGCGCCCCCGTGCTGAGCGTCGTGCTGAGCGCCCCTATGCTGAGCGTCGTACTGAGCGCTTCATTGAGCGTCGTGCTGAGCGACCCCGTGTCGAGCGCCGTGCTGAGCGCCCCAGCCTGCCGCACGTCGTTGCCCTCATGCGTCACCTCATCGAGGACGGGCAGAGGGCGGGCAGGCGCAGGGCAGGTAGTGGCGCCGCCCATGCTATTGGGGCTCAGCTCCCGATCGGCGGCTCCACGCTCGAGATCTCCACGCACTTCGCTCGAGCTCGAGGGTGTATCTCGGATAATATCTCGAGATCTCCATAATCTTCGTTCGAGATCTCCACGCCCTTCGCTCGAGCTCGCCGTACTCAGCGCACTCGCCGTGCTGGCACTGACGACGTGCGCCGCTGGGGAAGGGCCATTTGCCGAGGGCAGTGACGGCGGGGAGGCCTCCTTAAAGGACTCGGGGTGATTCTCGGGGTGTTTCCCGGGGTGTTCCTTCATGGGGAGTCCCGCGGGGGGGGAGTCCCCCGAGAATACCTCCCCTGATAAAACCTCCGGGCTCGTCTCGGGGGGCTTGGTCCGGGGGAGCTCAACCTGCAGGCCGTCAACCGCGCGCTTGGCTGCCGCCGCCGCCACCATGGCCGAGATACGCTCGTGCTTTGCCCTTAGCGACGACTCGAGGGTGCGCTGCAGCGCTCGTTCCTTATTTGGAGCGTCGGTCATCTTCTGTCGAGCCTCGGGGCTCTTCTCCAACGGCCGTAACCACTTGAAGATCGCCGAGAACGTGGGCTTCACCTCTCGTATGCGACGCGACCACTCCGTGATCAAGCTCCGCCAGCCGCGACGCATGCACGACCGACGCAAGTGGATCTCCTCAATCTCCCGATGCGCGCACAGCAGCTGGTGCAGCGTCACAGTCATCCACGATTGCATCCATTTGCCGCGGGGATTGCGATCCATCTGGCGCCGCAGCTCCCATGAGGTCCACGCGCGGCGCATTCTTCGCTCCTGCCTCCAGCGTTGAGCTCGATGCACATTCTCAAAGGCTTTCCACATCTGCATGGGGCATGTGGGGATAATGTGGGGAGAGGCGATCGGCGCGTGTGCACAAAACAGTGTGGCAATGCTCGCGCGCATCGGCCAGGCACAATCCGAGGCATCCAAATAAGGCACAATCCGAGGCATCCAAATAAGGCACAATCCGAGGCACATCTTTCGATCCACATGTGAGATCGTATCTCGGCCTTGATTGCGCACCTCATCGTCATATTCGAGGGACTTCCACACCCACTCGGGTGGCCGCGCCCAAAAGCCAAACGCATCGGCGAGCTGCTGTAACGCCACTGCTGTGAATGTGAATGTGAATGTGAAGGGTGGCCGCGCCCAAAAGCCAAACGCATCGGCGAGCTGCTGTAACGCCACTCGGCTCGTGCATGCACGCACCCTCGCCATGGCATAGGTGCGCTCGCGCCAGTGCTCAGCCCACGAGTCGAACGCACGAGAGAGCCCGAGGTTGAGCAGCCTTCGGGCGAACCGGCCGAGCACGAGGTCGAGCGCCGCGCCTCGGAGCTTGTCGGCGGTGCCCAGCGGGATTCTCTGCGGTCCGTCGGCAGGGGCGATGACAGAGCCCGCCTCCGCGTCTGCGACCGTGCCCACTGACGTGTCTGCGTCCGCATGTAGTACGCTCCTCGCCAGGGCCCTCCACACGCCCAAGATGGCGCTCCACGCCTTGCTCGCGACCTCGTGGACGCCGGCGCCTGCCGCCGCCGCCACGCCGTCGACGTCGTCGTCCAGCTGCAGACGTGACGGGCTTCGTGGTAGGCTGACCAAAGCATCGCTGAGGAAATCCAAGCACAGACGTGACGGGCTGCGTGGCAGCAACATGTCGGCCTCGGCATCGGTTGAGATCCGCCCCGCCCCGCCCACATCTTCGCGCACGATGCTCAACGAGCTGGGGGCACCGGTACCGACGGCCGCAATCGGCGAGCGTATCGGGTGCCCTGCTTCGTCCCAAACGATACGCATAGGCAGTCCATCGTCATCCAGGCACACGACTTCGGCAGGTCGGAGGGCGAGCAGCTGAAGCCCTCGCGGACTATGCATCTGATTATGAAGTGAGGTGCCTCCTCCGTCAGAAGCTCCATGCGAGGCGGTGACGTGCGAGGCGGTGACGTGCGAGGCGGGTGCCGAGAGAGCCCTCAGGGGAGTCGCAGGGGGAGTCGCAGGGGGAGGCGCTTCGCCTTCGGGCACGGCTGCATGCGTCGCGGCCAAGGTCTCGGACTGTATCTCGGCCTGTATCTCGGCCCTTGCTGGTAGCTCCGCCGCCTTCGCCGCCTTCGCCGCCTTCGTCGCCTCCGCCTCCGCCTCGGCCTCCGCCTCGGCCGAGCTCGCTTCCAGCATCATACCCCTCGAGAATCCGCCCGTGTACCCTCCGCCCCGGGGGGCGGCCCGCGCGGTATCTCGGATACTATCTCGGGCTGCATCTCGGTCTCGGCGGAGGCCGCCCCGGTAGCCCCGGTGCCCCCAGCTGGCGACGACGCGACTGAACAACCCCAGGTTCGCCGCCCTCTTGACGCCCTCGGGCTTGGTGTCGAGCGCCGTCGTGGGCTTGGTGGCGAGCGCCGTCGCGAGCGCCGCTCGATGCTCGAGCTTGGGATCGGGCGCCGTCCCGGGCGCGCTCGAGAAGACGCCCCGGTAGCCCGAGAGACGCCTCTGGACCTCTCGCGTCTTCCTGGGCACTTCGGGCGCTGTACCGGGCGCGCTCGAGAAGACGCCTCGGTAGCCCGAGAGACGCCTCTGGAGCTCTCGCGTCTTCCTGGGCACTCTAGAGTCGGCACTCTCCGGCGGGGGATCGGACATTATCTCGGGCTGTATCTCGGGCAGTGGTGGTGCGGGCGGGTTGGCGGGGAGCGTGGGCGTGGCCGGGGTCGTGGCAGTGGGGGTCGAGGGGAGCGGCGCGCCATCGGTCTCCTCTCTCGCCAGCAAGAGCTCCAGCGCCTGCGCGAGCTCTGCATCCGTGCACCGACGGCCGACGAGCCGCCCAAGCGCCGTATCGAGCGCATCTCGTTCCTCTTTCCATCTGTCGAGCCCCAACGGCTCGACATGCAGGGCAGGTCGTGGCGCCGTGGTGAGCACTTGCATGCATCCGTCGAGCCCCAACGGCTCGACGGGCGCTAACGCCGCTTGGCCTAAGGGCTCCTTGCCACGTTCCTTGGATCGGTGCGTGTGGTCGGTGCGTGATTGGTCCATCTCGCTCCATCGTACCGGTACTGGATTAGGTACTGGAGCCCAAGTAGGTAGGCGATCCCTCGGGAGCAGCTCGTGATCTCGGGCTGTATCTCGGGCTGTATCTCGGGCTGGAGCCCAAGTAGGTAGGCGATCCCTCGGGAGCAGCTCGTGATCTAAAGTGACGTGTTGGTCGGGCGTCGAGACGGGCGCGTTCAGGGTCGCTCGGCCATCGGTCGAGGAGGCGGGAACATGGGAGGAAGGAAGAGACGCTGGCTTGCGGCCCTGCTTGTCGAGCAAAGACTCGAGTTGCTTGAGACCCTCGATCTCGCGCTCATATGTGGCTGACGACGTTTCAAACTCGGAGCGGAGTGTGAACAGCTCAGCGTCGATCGTGGGCTTCGCACTCAGTTCCGTTTCCTTCGGAGGCGGAGGCTTGAGACCCAAATCGGCTGCTCCTGCAGCCCAACGATCCTTGGGCTGGAGCAGCCGCCTCCTCGCCGCAAGCGAAAGAGCTTCAGAGGCGCTCGAATCGCCAGCACGTCCTCGCATTTTGTACTCGTGTCCGAGCGCGAAGGGCAAGACAGCGGGCGGCGCGGCCTGCCGTTCTCTTCAAAAATGCAAACCCAACTTGTTCCAAAAAAGGGTATGAAGACTTGATGAGCATTTCGTCGACGGGCGGATTACGGCAATTTAAATGTCGGCATGCCTTCGTTGCTTTTGCCCCTCACTAGCTCACTTGATCAGCGCGCGATACATATACATATACGCATCCCTTTTCCGTTTTCCCATAATTTCCCTGAGTCTCTTAGGGTGGACAGGCAATATTGGACAAGCGGAGAGTGTTCTACTATGTCTCGTGTTGGACGTTACGAAAGGGGGTTATATGTCCTTTGTGTTAGGCTCGGGGCCGGCTCAGCGCATGGGGTGCGCGCCCTGCACGACGCGGATGGGGAACTGCATGCATGCAGAATCTCCGAAGCATCAGCTCCAATTGTGATCATAAATCTAGATTTGTTCGGTGCAATGTGTTCGATCGACGACGTTCAACCTCGGTTGACGGCGCGCGCGGCTAGCTCGGCTCCTGCCTTTCGCGGGGATTTCAGGGTCGCCCATATTTGAAATGGCCGAGGACCGCTGCGCCGTGCTTCTGCACAGCAGCGATCGCATGGAGGCACGGCTATTTTGGCGCCCGGCGTTGGTGACATTGGACCGTCACTTCCCGCCAGGTCTATGCGATCTTCACTTTTCGTACGGCACTGCAGACATTGAGGTGCGCGCTATTCTCAATGGGCTTGAGCAGCCGTTTACGCTCATCCGTCGCGGTGATGGAGACCAGCTCCTTGGATGGAGCGGTGCACTGCTCAAAGATCTCGAGCGTCTGACGGCTTACCGCTGGATCTTCCATCTCATGGACGACGCCATCATCCCCGATCCGATCTCAAGGTTTTCAATCTCCACAGTGCTCGATGTTGCCCGGAGACGCAACGCGTCCACAATCGCACTATACCGCCGCACCATCAATTTCTGGTACAGCATGCGAGGCAATCACACGCAAGGGGCCGCAGACCATGTATCGCTTCCTTTGGCTTTGGTGGATACCGCCGTGGTCTCCTCTGCCCCTGGAGTCTATTCCACACTCGACTTTTATCGTGCCTCCATTCGCAAGTCGGCCCTATCAAGGCTGGTGGTTCAGCAAAACTTTGCGCTCTGGCGACGCGACGCCCTTGCCTGGACACTTCGCGACGCTGGTGATCAAGCTGGCCCACATCAGTGGGAGGAGCGCTTCTCCAGGTTTTGGCACCTCATCGAATGGCCAGGCTCTTCCCAGGCTCTCGCAGTTTGGTATCGAGGCCTCGACGGCATGCTGGGCGTCGAGGACACTGGCCATCGCGGGCGCATCAAGGAAGGATTCGCGGCGTGCGCCTGGATTCGTGCTGCCACGCGCGTCGGCCTGTCACCCGACTCGGTCCCGGGCGGCAAGGAAGCTGCCTCGCAAAACGGCTCTGCGTTTTGCTACGCGGACGGCCTGCACGGAATTGGGCGCCACTTCGTGACGGCAGTGGCCTTGCAGCCAGGCAGCTGCGGCTGGCGACCGCCGTGTGCTCTTGCACTGACGCCGCTGAAATATAGGTTCTCTCCACTTTGAGGTTGTCAGCGGTAGTGCCATGGTTTGTGAGGATCGCGACATCTGAACCCGGGACTGACTGGCCTCCGTTTCACTTGTCGGCACAGAAACTGTTGCGAGTAAGATCCTGATTGACTGTTGGCTTGCCACCGCCAGGCGGTGCGAATTTGAGACGCTCCACATGGCTCCACATCATCGAATGGCTCGAGCAGCCGCACGCCATCGTCGTTGCACGCGCAATGCTCGGTGCAGAGTCGCGTTTTGAGAAGCGCCTCGTCGGCTTCGCGAACGGCGTTGTCGACACCTGCCCAGCCGATGCGCGCGAGAGAGAGCAGCGCGGCGAACTCGACCTCGGTCGCGTCGGTGCGACACGACTCGGTGAGCTCGATGAAACGGAAGTACCCCCACAGAATGGACGAGTAGACCTGATCTTCGAAGCGGATGCCCTCGATTGCAGGGAGCTGGTAGGGGTCGCCGAGGGTGACGACGCTCTTGCAGCCGAAGGGGCCGCCCGATGGGCTGACGATCGAGATCGCGTTGCTCTCATGACACGAAGGAGAGTGCGTGATCGACGCCGCTGAGCGCCGTGAGCATCTCGAAATCTCATCGATGAGAATTATGTCCGCGCGGTGAGTAGCCAGATGTAATGGTCCGTGTTCTTCTTGTGCATCGTCTGGGCCGCGCAGAATTGACATGAGAATTGAAACCCGATGCTTGTGCGGAGCCAGAACGTTAGAGTGCAACTGTAAATCCGCCGATGAGTCGCTGCAAGCAAGAGGATGGTGAATGTAGTAATGACCGCAAGGCATGGTAACTATGTGCCAGCTCGCAGCTGGGATCAACATCGATCTGTTCGCACGCTGGCCGAAGATAGCGCATCTGAACGCACTGAATCTTCCATGAACACGGGCCATGATGCTTGATGTGGCACACGTCTCCCCCAGCCAGGAATCTCGCCATACAGTCTGGGCGTCCGAGGGTAAGTTGGCTGAGGACTGAGTGCGACCGGGGGGAGCGCGACGATGTCACGATGCTGATGTGTCTTGTGTGTCGGTGTGAGAATACGTAGATCGCAGTAGGCAGTAGTGGCTCCCACCCTTCGAGGCTCCCTGGCTCGCCGCGCAACGGTGTGTGCACAAGATGACTGTGCCTAGGCAAACGTGTAGAGGAGAAATTCGCTATTCGGACGTCTATCGAGACGGTTCTTTATTAGTGTTTTTAGCGTTAGATCCTTAGTGTTAGTCCGCATCATGGACCGGACTTCGGAGTGTACGCCTTATGTACGCCTTCACGCTTCACACCCGGGCACGTCCATCAGAGCGCTTTGGCAAAGCCCTCCGCCTTCAGCCCTTCACCGTCGAACGTGCCGTCGCGCGGCACGCCCGGCAACGGCTGCGAGCCCATCGTCGTCGTCCCACCCCCCACCGAGAAGCATCGCAGTCGCCGCGAGCAGCGCTCCGTTGCCGGGCGTGTACACGGGCAAGAAGGCATTGGAGCAGTGCCCGTTGGGCAGGTAGCGGCTCTGCGTGGACGTGCCATTCCCTGGCGCAGCGCAGGCGGCTGCCCGGCGCTGGCGGGATAGTGGGACGTGTGGTTGTTGACGACGACCGTCTGCTCCGCAAACGCCGCCGGGATCGTGTGACAGCCCCACAGTGTGACATGGTCTGCAATAGCGGGCTCCTCTGCGTTTGGTTGAGCGTCTGCAACCCCGTCACGTCGGCCGTGAAGGCAAATTTGCCATTGCCAACGGCCGAGATGGTCGAGTCAGTGGCGAGATTACGTAAATGTAGGAAGCGGCAGGCCTGCCTCCTTGGCGATCTGCACTCGGGCACCTGTCAAAGAGCGGTTGCTCTTGTACGCAATCCTCGCTCGGTCCCACCTCGACTTAACTTGCGGTCTGCACAGCCCCTCGCACGCTGCGACCATGTCGACGACATTGCGACCGAGCCTGAGGCTCGCGGCTTCATACGCGTCCACCAGCGCAGGAGCGTGAGCGAGCGAGGCGCAGAAGACATTGACTCCGAGGGCGCGATTGCCCCCATGAATGAGGCCAGTCTGAGGATGGAACACATCCCACTCATCCCGCCAGCACCCGGTGAGCCGCACCATCGCCACTTCGCCGCCGAGATAGCACACGTACCCTGCCTCGTCGAGCTCTACCACTATGGCCTCGAGCCGAATGCTCACCCACGATGGGTACATGTTATGCTCGAAGAAGAGCAGTTTGATCCGCCTTGTGTGCAGCGACTCGCGTGAACCGTAGACAACCATCGGGTCGTGTCCCTCCGCATCGATTTTAAGCACGTCAATGCTCTGCAGGCCATGTGCACGTGCAAACTCGTCCACGGTCCACACCCGTACCTGCTCGAAAGTGCTCCTCGAATCCTTCTGGCGCGCTGAATCGGTTGCTGCCGATGGGTCTATTATGTGGCTGGTCTCAGCTCCAAATGGCCCTTGCGCAAAGGTCGCCATTCCGCTGCGATTGCTCACAACACCCCAGTGCACGCTCCAATTCTCTCGCAAACGTGGAAACAATCGGGAGGCGGACGTGCGAATGTGGTTGACCAAGGACCGGCTGCCATCGAAGCTGTGGACCTGGATAGTGTGCAGCTGCGTTGGAGCAGCCGTGTTCTCCGTGCAATTGACCAGTCGTGCACGATCAATCTCCAAGCAATCCCTGCAGTATCCACAGTGGCTTTGGGAGCTGTTATATGCAGATTGCCACCAGTGGTGCACGCCTCGAAGGCCGCTTGCCTCTCGCGCCCACAGACCAAAAAAGACTCGCACCAGTGTGACCCTTGTTGCTGCCAATGTCGACGAATGAGCTCATACATGGATACGCATTAGCCGCAAGCTCGAGCCACCGCGAGGTCGGGCAAAGTGTCACGACGGCCTCTCGTACATGTTCCAATGCATAGTATGCCTCGGCAGCGCTGCAACGAGGCGGCGCATCGCGCGTTGCGCGCCGCACGGCCTGCATGTGTGTCGAGTTTTGCCCAAATCCGCCCTGGGTGGGCATGCGTACACAACAACAACGTCACGGAACTTGAACAGGAGCGCGAGCGCACGAGAGAACTCACGAGAGCGAATCTCGACGCACTTCAGCGTTCATTACGATGCCCGATATGGTAATATGGGCGGTATATGCATGCATGCTCGGCCGGACCGGAAGGTCGGCACAACCACACCTAAACCACACCTGCGGTGAGCTTGGGAACATGCATGCAGCTTGTGAAACTGACGATACGCGGCGTTTTGTTTGGAACACCAATTCATCGCCAGCCCTACCAAGGATCCTCAGCCCTTTGCAGTCATGCCGGCCCAAGGCAAAGTCGTCACGGCACCTCTCAGCCGGCGCAACGGCTGCCGTCTCATCGCACGCGCACAAACTCTGGGACAAGCTTGAAGCACTCACTGCGCCGGTTGAGCCCTCGCTCTAGGAAGCGCAGCCCGAGAAGGGGGTGAGCTTCTTGCTGGATCAACCAACGCCGGAATTGCCGGCCATACAATCAGAGGCGATGGCGACCAGCGACCAGGAATCCTGGGCGATGCAGAACGAGGCGGACTCCAACGTGCTGCACGCATGGCTGCACGCATGGCTGCACGCCGCGCAGTCGCAGGTCGCCGTGCTGAGTATATAGGCATCGGCTCCGAGGAGCACGCAAGCCGCGCGGAAGCGGAGCGTCACAAGCAGAACGCGGACGAGCTCGAACGCCGGCACCTCGGCCTGCTGCGCGAGCACGCACGCCTCGCCCATCAGATGCGCACGCAGCTTGAGGCGGCAGAGCGCCGGGCGCTGGACGCCGAGGAGTCGGCTGCACGCATGGATGAGGAGCGTCATCAGTGGCGCGCGCGGGTGAGTGTCCTCGAGGAGAAGGTGGCTGGCCTCACCAGCGCACTGGGAGAGTATGGGAGAGGCTCGGGACAAGATTCGGGAGCTGGCTCGGGACAAGGTTCGGGAGCAAAGGGGAGAGGACAAATCCAGGGCAGAGGACAAATGGGCATCACCGCGGTCCATCGGCGGCAGCTTGATTCCACACGTGGCACCAGCTCGGCGCGGGAAGGGATTCAAGGGAGGGGGTGCATCAGAAGAAGCGGCGGCGGCGGTGAGGGAGCTGTCCGTGGAGCTACGAGTACCTGTGCTTGATGGGAAGGGGGGTGGCGAACTCGTCAACGTCATCGCGCTACGTGTTCCACTCAAGGTGGACGAGTCGTCGATGAAGTTGGTGATGACAGAGCTCATTACCGTGTCGTCCGATGTCGACGCCGGAGCGGCCGAGGAAGAGCCAGCGGAGTGGACACTGGAGGAGGAGGAGGCGTCGGAGATTGCGCCGGAGATTGCGCCGAAGGCGAAGCGACCGACCCGGGAGGAAGTCGCCGCAGCCAAGGCGGCCGAGGCTCGGAGGGCGGCGGAAACGAAGGCGGCGGCGAAGGAGGCGGCCGCCCGACGTGCGGCCATCATCGAGCGAGCCGAGGCGGAAGCTGCCAAGGTCAAGGCTGCGAACATAGCCGCGAACAAGGCTGTGGGCACTGAGGCAAAGGCCAAGAGCGGCGGCAAGGCAGTGGTCGTTGGGGGCGGAGTTGGTCCAGGAGCGGCGTCGTCCAGTCTTCCGCCCAAAGGATCCCCAAGAAATAAGCCCAAGCGATGAGTGAGTGACTGGGTCATTGACACGTTGCTGACTGGTTTAGCAACTGAGTGTTCATTCCTAAAAGCACGTACCGAAATTAAACGGTGGAGAGTGGCGCATCTTTCGCCCATGCGAGGGCTGCATCGCAATACGTACGTGCCCACAAGCACTGCCGAGGCGGCCGCGGCCCTGCCGACGCGCGAACGCATTTGCCCAGCCTGCCACCGCCATCATCCCTGGCTGAGTACACCAGGTGCTATCTTGAGACAGGCGCCTTCCGCCGCAGCCGCCACGAGACGAGCGCGGTGCCTCTCGAGCGCACACTCTCGATGGGATCGGCCGGTCGGCGATGCTGCACCTCGAGCGGCAGCTGGTCCTGCACGAGCGTCGCCTCGAACCCGGCGAGCTCCAAGAGTGAGCGCACGAGCTCGACCGACAGGGCAAACGGCGGGCCGCCCTCACGAGCGCCGATCGGGAAGATGCACGTGAGCAGCTTGCAGCTGGCTCATCTGCTGAGCCCAGCGCTCTCGCACGGCAGGCTCGAGAGCGCACAGGAAGGTGCAGTCCCAAATGAAGTCGAATCGTCGGCTCGGCATCTCGAAGAAGTCGCCACATTCGACGGCCACGCGCGCTTTGATGGCTGCCGACGAGCTCGACCTGGCAATTTCCTCCCGAGCCGCCTCACACGCCGTCGGCGAGAGATCGAGTGCGACGATGGAGTCGAAGCCGTGCTCATCGAGTGGTACCTGATTAGTGACGCAATCAGAGGCCATCAGAGGCCATCAGAGGCCATCAGAGGCCATCAGAGGCCATCAGAGGCCATCAGAGGCCATCAGGAAGCCAATCGGCGGCAATCCGAAGCACGCCGAGGCGATCACCCTGTATACGGCCCAAGGCTCTCCCCATGCGCGGCCTTCGCGTCCTCATGATTGGGCAGACGGGCAGTCCTCCCGTCCAGCCCGGCCTCTAGCAGCGGCCTGAATAGACAAATCCAATATTGGAGGCCGCGGCGCGCCCAAAGAAGACCCATTGCGGCGGACGGGTCGGCGAGGCCTCTCGTGCGCATGCGCGCATGCATCTGCGAGCGCGCCTCCATCTCGAGCAGCGCATGCATCGAGCCGAAGCGTCGAGGGTTCAGGGCGTAAGTGGCCTCGATCTTGGCAAGGTTGTCGGTCACCTGCTTGGCCGCGGGCCGACTGAATGAGCCGAGCCGCACCAAGATCGTGTCGCGGAACTCGCGGCAGCCACGCATGAATTCGAGCACGTCCACATCGTCCTCGCCCAGCAGCGCGCCCGAAAACGTGGCCGCGTTCGTGCGCAGCACGCGCTCCGCAACAGTGGCCGCGCCAGCTGTGCTCGGTGCAGTTGCGCGTTCGCAACGCCTGCTCACGTGCTCAGCTTCTTGAACATTAAACGTCACGCACCGCACACCCGCCTTCGACGACCAGCCTAGTGCACCAGCAAGGCGGGTCGCACGTGTCGGAGACAGGATGCGTCGGCCTGCATCGTGCTCGCTCATTTTCTCGCCGAAAAGTGCCTCGAGTAAGGGACTAGCCGACCAGAGTTTGGAGTTGATGAATTCGAGCTGGCATAGGATGTGGAGAAAGATTTCCGTGATGTGCAGCTGTGCGAAGAGCAGCAGGACGCAAGGTCCACCATGAGCCTGGTGCATGGCGAACTGGGTTTCGGCTTTCCGGGGGAGGCGACAATTCGGTGCCGGTAGAACCCCACAGGTGCGCCGGAGCCGGGCCGGCTCCGGCGCCATTGGCCAGTACTGGCTGAGCTCTCGGCTGCCGACGCGGCCATCCCACCTGCGCGAACATGGTACTCTCACC
>JWZX01002809.1:0-17721 GCA_001275005.1 Chrysochromulina tobinii
CCCTATAGCATAGTAAGATGCTAAACGTGTATCCATTCACAGGATGCCGTTCACAGAGCTTGAGCGCCCCAAACGAACAGACCATACGCCAGTTGTCAGCGTGTCATCACCGAAATTCGAAGTCGTTCGATACAAAAGCCGACTGACAAAAGCAGGAGATGTGTCCCCAGGAAGGCGGACGAACAGTGCCATGAACGATGAACGTCAAGGGCCGGTTGACTCGCTCAAGGCCTTCGCAGCGCACCGCGCCAGCTCCGAGGACCGGCAGCGCCTCAGCCGCGACCTCTCGGAGATCCTGCGGGTAGACAAGCTCGACGAGCTGCAGCGTCGCACACGTGAGGTGGTCAGCACCAAGGTACAGTCCGCACTTGAGCGCCTAAAGGAGCAGCAGGCGCCCGACACGCAGCTGCTCGAGCCCGAGCGCGAGGGCGAGGGCGGCGGCAACTCGGGCGCCAATGGCGCCTACGCGACCACCAGCGTGAAGGCAGCAGCGGCCGGCGGCGGCGGCAACAGCACTGACCAAACGCAGCGTGCCGCCAAGGAGGCGCTGCTGCTGCGCCAGAAGACGCTCGGAATGGAGATGCGGCAGCGCGCGCGGCTGGGGAAAATGGAGAGCGCCCACCATGCGCAGGTGGAGCGCCTAACCCGCACGCAAGAGGACGAGTTCTCGGGGCTCATCAGGGAACAGGCTGACGAGGTGCAGGAGTTTACCGAAGTGTGTACGCGCCTGCTGACGGTGGGGGCGCGCTGGGCGCCCGATCCAGCGATCGCCGCCAAGCCATGGGCCGCGCAGCTCAAGAACCATCGGTATCATGCTTCCAAGACGCTTACCGACATGCAGCGCGACCTGGATAAGATCGAGAAGCAGGGCGAGGGTGACTCACTGAAGGCCAATGAGATGCGACGCAAGATGGAGGCGCTCTCGTTCAACGAGTTGCAAGACTGGCGCGAGAAGCTGATGAGCGCCGCGCTCGGCGACAATCCCGCCTCCATCCTATCGCAGCTTGTGGCCGTGCACAAGCTGGCGCAGACCAAGCTGCTCGAGAAGCACACTCAGAAGCTCAAGGCGCAGGAAAAGGAGCACGCCATGGCCATGCGCATGCTGCAGCGCGCGTTCCGCGCGGAGAAGGAGCAGCTGGCGTCGAGCCCCAAGGCCCTCGGTGCCGAGGCCGCGCCCGGCGCCGAGACCGCGGCCGCCGGCGGCAAGGGTTGGAACGCTATGCGCGGCATCACCGGCACCAAGCCGAGAAAGGAAGAGAATTTGGCCAGCGGCAAGCCAGGCGCGGTGCCGACCCGATCGGACGGCACCGTGTGGGTGGCGCCCACGCGCGCGGGCGAGCTCATCTCATACGAGCAGTCGCGCGACCAGGAAGAGTCGGACGGCCTCGACTCGCAGGGAACGCTGCTTCGGCTCCTCTGGATGGATCGACGCTCGCACGACGTGCTGCGCGCGGTACTGCGCCACCCGACGGGCATGAACCTGTTCAAGGAGTTCGTCGAACCGCGCTCGAAACGCGACATGATCGGCCTCACCCTCTGGCAGCAGGTGCAGCAGTGCCTCCGTTTGAGCGACGTGAAGGAGCGCGAGAGGCAAGTAATGGCGCTGCATGATGCGCACTGCGGTGTGGGGATGGACTCGTCGGTGCCTCCGGCCGAGGTGCTCCACTTCCTCGACCAGCGCGCCGAGAAGACGCTCACGCGGCTGCAGGAGCAGTGGCTCATGCCATTTCTCGAGCGACACGGCGTCGAGCTTATACGGCTGGTCACCGAGGCGCCGGCCGGCGCGAGTGGCGCGGACGATGCCTTCGGAGCCCTTGAGCGGCTCAAAGGCACGTGGCTCGAGATGCTCATGCAGGCGACTGAGAACCTCCCGTTTGCGCTCATCGTCGCCGACATGCACGAGCCCGGCGCGAAGCTCGTGTGCGTCAACGCCGTCTTTGAGAGGCTCACCGGCTGGGCCAAGGGCGACGCCCTTGGTCAGAACTGCCGCTTCTTGCAGGGCGAGGGCACCGAGCAAGAGGCGCTCGCGCAGCTCGTCGACGGGCTGCGCTTGGCACAGCCCGTGCAGCTGGAGCTGACCAACTACCGAAAGGACGGGCACAGCTTCCGCAACCTGCTCTCGGTGCAGCCGGTGCACGACACCGACAGCGTGTACCGCTACTCCATCGGCGTGCTCGCCGACGCGCTGGTGCTCTCGGCACCGCAGCGCGAGAAATATGAGCGGCTGTGCCGACTGCTGCCGCGCTCCTTCGACTCGAGGCTGCAGCCCTTGCCATGGGCGTCCGCGGCCGTGCCGATCGAGGAGTCGGTGGCACCCGAGTCGTCCGCGATGAGACCCTTGGAGAGCATCGCGAAGCAGAGCCGGCTATCAAGGGAGGTGAATATTTCGGAGCCGATCCCGGAGATGATGGATCGGCAGCGACGGCTGCGCAAGATGATGTGGCTCGAAGACGTAAAGGCGTCGGTGCAGACGCTCGTGGGGCACGCACCGAGCGTGGCGTCTTTCCGTGAGCATCTCAAGCAGCGCTCAGAGGCCGCAGTAGAGCAGCTCAGCTTCGTGGTGCAGATGCACGAGCTCAATGAGAGCGAGACTGCGCAGTTGCGCGCGGGCGCCGTCGCGCGCATCGCGGCGGTGCACCTGCAGGGCATGACCTCAACCAATCCTCTCACGCTCGGCCAGCAGCTAACCCCGGACGAGGTCGAGGAAGAGCTCAAGGCGCTGAACGATCAAGCGGTGCGCTCACTCGCGCTCTCGTTCTTGCCCGGGTTCCTGCTCTCCGAGTCGAGCGATTCGCTTGTTCACAAGGTGAAGCTAGGCAAGGAGCGTGCATTTGGCAGCTCGAACCACCTCGGCTGGGACACGTACACTGTGCCAGCCGACGCGGCCATGTGGCTACAAGCAATCGCGGATGCCGTCGAGACACTGCCCCTCGCAATCAGCATCGCAGACATGCGCATCGCCGGGGCACCGCTCGTGTACGTCAACCAGGCCTTCTGCAAGTGCACGGGCTACTCGAAGGGGGAGGCGCACGGGCGCAACTGCCGCTTCCTGCAGGGTCCCGAGACCGAGGTCGCCTCCGTCGCGACGATCGTCCATTCCCTGCGGCGCGGCGCGGACTGCACGGTCAAGATCACCAACTACAAGAAGAGCGGCGAGACGTTCGTCAACCTGCTGTCGCTGCGCCCGGTGCACGACACGAACGGCGTATACCGCTTCTGCATCGGCGTGCAGTTGGATGTGACGGGTAAGCCCGATGAGCTCGAGATGATCTCGGCGTTCGCCAAACTCGTCCCCGTCGCGCTGCAGGTGGGTCGCACGGCGCCGTGCGGTCCTCGGCATGAGCGGCCCGTCCAGAACGACTCGCATGCGCAGTTCCACGCGGCGGTCCACAGCGCCCTCTCGGGCTTCAACAATTTCCCCAAGGCCCAAGACATGCGCGGCGTCGTGCGCTTCTCGCGCTGCCACACGATTGCCAACCGTGCCCTCGGCATTTTTGACCCTTCGCGCCCGTTCTCGCGCCTCTCGTGGCTCGCTGAGCAGCCATCCGTCTTCGAGAAACTCATGGATCTCTCCTTATTTCGGGAGCTCTTCAATGAGCACATGCTCGATGAGAGCACCCGCGCCTCATCGCCCATTGTCGCGCAGTGGCGCGCGCTTGCAGCCTCGGCCGACGCAAACTTCTCGAATGGCGCGTCGGCGGCCGGCGCGGCCGCCGCGCGCGCGCCCCCCGAGCCCCGCCCCCCCGCCCGCCGAAGAGAAGAGCAAGGGGGGGCTCAAGGGGCTGATGGGCTTGATGAAGGCGAAGGACAAGATGACGGAACTGAAGAGTGCAGCCAGCGCGCTCACGGCCGGGGTGCAGAAGCGCTCGCTGCCGCTGCTGCGTATGGAGTACGCGAAGCTCAAGTCCACCGTCACGCCGCTGCTCGTGTCCGAGGGCTGCTTCTCGAGCTTTCTGCGCAGCTCGCACTGCCTTCGGGTGCTCGAGCAGCTCTACGCCTCCGACAGCAGCGACAGTAGCATGAGCGTCGTGCCGCGCGTGGCCCCGGGCAGCTGGGTCCAGATGCTTGCAGATGCGACGGCCAAGCTGCCTTTCGCCCTCATCGTGGCCGACATGCATGCCCCGGGTGCGCGGCTGGTCTGCGTCAATGCCGAGTTCGAGAGGCTCACGGGCTGGCAGCGAGAGCAGGCGGTTGGCCGCAACTGCCGCTTCCTGCAGGGGCCCTCGACCGAGATGCACCTGGTGAGTCAGCTAGTGGGCGCGTTGCGAAGGGCGCAGCCCATGACGCTCGAGCTGACGAACCATCGGTCTGACGGCTCGACATTCCGCAACCTGCTCTCGGTCCAGCCGGTGCACGATTCGGACGGCGTGTACCGCTACTCGATCGGCGTGCTCGCCGACGCGGCGGCGCTCACGCCAGCGGAGCGGCACGAGTTCGGTAACCTGTCCAGGCTGCTGCCACGCCTATGCCAAGACACCCTGAGCAACCAGCACAAGCCGTACGCGATCGAGCCGATCTCGCCGACCATCCGACGCTCGATTGCGCAGCTCATCTTCATCTCCGACCCCGGGTTTGCGCTCTCGGCGCTCGCACGTGACGACCAGCTCGTCGCACGCTTTGGGCGCTTCCTCGGGCCAAGCGGGCGCATCCTCGACTTTTGGATCGACTCCTCCGATGTAGAAGCCATCTACGACACGGCGCAGCGCAACGAGCTCGCCGCCGAAGTGATCGGCAAGTACCTGGACCCAACTCATCCCGATCTGAAGCAGCTCGGCGCGCTAGCCTATCTGCAGCAGGAGGCGGAGGTCGCCTTCGAGCTCCTCTCGAAGGCAGCGATTGCCATGTTTGCCGACCAGCTCGAGGGCCCGGCGACCATCGACGCGCTGCTGCGCCAGAATGGGGCCGAGGGGCGCGCCATCGACGACTCGCCGCTGCGTGCGCGTCCACTGCTCTGGAGCCGCTACCGGCTCACGGCGGAGCTCGGAAGCTGGCTGCTCGCGTTCGTGTCGGTGGCCGAGCGGCTGTCTATCTCGATCTGCGTCTCCGATATGTCAACCGCGGGCAATCCTCTCATCTTCATCAACAAGGCCTTCATGGAGATGACTGGCTACTCGCGCGCTGACACGTACGGGCGCAACTGCCGCTTACTTCAAGGGCCCGAAACGTCGGTGGCCGCGGTGCAGTCGTTGAAGCATCAGGTTCGACACGGCGAGGACTCTTTTGTGCGCCTCACCAACTATCGCAAGAGCTCAGAGCCCTTTGAGAACCTCTTCTGCCTGCGCACAGTCCGCGACTCTCGTGGCGAGATGTGCCTCTCAATTTCGCTCGCGATGCCCTTGGATGAGAACGTGCAGCAACAGGAGCACCTGGTACGGCTGGCGAACCTGATGGAGCGCCTGCCAACGACCACCGCGCAGCTGGCCGAGGAAGACGAATCGACGCACGGCACGGAGCACTTGACCAGCCATAAGGCGGCGAGCATCTTGCAGCGAATCCAGCCTCTGCTCAGCACGCCGCATGTGGAGCCAAAGAAAAAGGGCAAGGGCAGCTTCGCGCACGACCCGCCGGTGGAACGCATGCGCTGGATGACGGAGCTGACACGGCTGCACTGGTCGACGCTCTCGCCCTCGCGCCTCGCCGAGATGCTGCTCAACGAGCACACGCAGCAGCGCTTCCTCTCCCACGTGCACGCGCTCTCGGCAGAGGCGGCTCGCACGCTGCGCGCCTTCATCGCGAAGCTGGGCGCGTCCGAGCGCAACGAAGACGGCGAGGACGAGGACGGGGACGAGGACATGGATCTTGACATCGACGAAGGCGAGATCAAGCTGAGCAAGGAGCAGCAGAACTACCTGAGCAACCTGCGCGGGCTCTACATCGAGCCGTGGGTGATGACCGACGAGCGGCTGGGTGAGGTGGTCGCCTCGACGCTGCAGGCGAGATTCGCGCTCGATGCGGATGCCTCGTGGGTAGGCATGCTCTCTCAGACGACCGAGAACCTCTCGTACGCCCTCATCGCGGCCGACATGCACGAGCCCGGCGCGAAGCTCGTGTGCGTCAACGCCGCGTTCGAGCGCCTCACCGGCTTTTCGCGCGCCGACGCGGTCGGCAAGAACTGCCGCTTCCTGCAAGGCTTCCAAACTGAGCAACGTGTTGTGCGTGAGATTGTCGAGGCGATCCGCAAGCGTGAGCCCATACAGGTCGAGATGACCAACTATAAAAAGGACGGCTCGACGTTCCGCAACCTGCTCTCGCTCCAGCCGGTGCACGACGCGAACGGCGTATACCGCTACTCGATCGGCGTGCTCGCCGACGCGGCGGCGCTCACACCGGCCGAACGCGATGGGCTCGAGCGGCTTCGCAACAAGCTGCCGCAGCGCTGCGAGTGCATGGCTCATGGCGTGCTCTCAGCCATGGATGAGGCGATCAGCAAGCAACTGAAGGAGAATGAGCGGGCCAAGATGACTGAGGCGATGATGGCGTATGCCAAGCTAAGCGCGCTCAGCAACCCCGAGGCGTCGCTCATCGCGGCGCTCGAGGAGCCCGCCCACGCCGAGCTCTTCCGCGCGCACATCTCGGGCATGTCGATGTCCGCCGCTTCCGCTGTGTCCGTCGCGTCCGAAGCCGAGAAGATGCTCGAGTTCTTGCTTGAGGCGCAGCGCTTCCTAGCCCTGTCCGCGAGCGAGCAGCGGGAGAAGGTGTACTCCACGTTCTCCCGCTTTGGCAAAGAGTTTGAGGACAAGGCCGAATCGATGGGCGACTATGCGTCGCGCCAAGCGACAATGATTGCGATCAAGACCAAGCGCGACCAGTCTCTCGAGAAACTGTGCTTGCACCTTCCTTCGTTCCTCTGCTCGAGCAAGAGCGACGAGCTCTTTGCTGGGAAGCGCTCGGGGTCATTCAAGTCGAAGATCGAGGAACTCAAAGCAAAGAGAGACAAGGATAAAGAGAGGGAGCAGAGACGGACCCGAGAAGGAGAGGGCGAGGGAGAGGGAAGTGGAAGGGGCGCATCGCCTATCTTATGGGAAGCATATGCCGTGCCCACCGACGCTGCCGAGTGGCTCTCCTCAATCGTCGACGCGGTCGAGGACATGCGCGTTGCGATCGCCATCGCAGACATGCGCATCGCCGGGGCACCGCTCGTGTACGTCAACCAGGCCTTCTGCATGTGCACGGGCTACTCGAAGGCGGAGGCGCACGGGCGCAACTGCCGCTTCCTGCAGGGTCCCGAGACCGAGGTCGCCTCCGTTGCCGTGGTGATGGACACCTTGCGGCGCGGCGCCGACTGCACGGTCAAGATGACCAACTACCGGCGCGACGGCTCGACGTTCGGCAACCTGCTCTCGCTGCGCCCGGTGCACGACACGAATGGCGTGTACCGCTTCTGCTTGAGCGTGCAGTGCGCCGCGAATGCGCCCTCGGCGGAGCTTGAGCTCTATTCGGCCTCGATTGTCCTGTTGCCCATGCGCGACCTCGTGGCAGATGGCACGATGCCTGTGACGGCCGAACGGCAGGAGAGCAACAAGACGCTCCAGGTGGAGGGCACCGAGGCTAACCGCTTCAGCCACCAAGGCACGGGCATGCGCAACTCCATGTCGGGCAATCGCAAGGGATTGCAGACGGTGCCAGTCGAGCAGCGCGCGCGCTACGTGCGCAAGGAGATGGATAAGGCGTTGAGCGGCAAGCAGGTCAGCGGAGTCGAACAGGCGGTGGATGTGCGCGATAACGTGCGCTTTGAGCACCACCACAAGCAGATGCTTGCCTACCTCGCGGGCACGGACCACTTGCTCGAAAAAGTCTCACTGCGAAGGACGAAGAGGAGCACGAGTAGCGACACGGTGTCGGAGACTCACGAAGTGCCAGAGACGCCCGCAGCCGCTGAGGTGCTCGAGGGCCCCGCGCCGCCGGTTGGTGAGTCGGACAAGGGTGAGGCGCCGAAGAAGGCTGACACGTCGCGCGCGGACGCGGCGCGCGCGTACACCAAGATCATGTGGTTCCGCTCGCGCTCCGCGGCATACGTTGGGCGATTGCTGATGCTTGATATGGTCGGGGTTGCATGGCTCGAGTCGCTGCGACGACGCAACGTCCCCACAGGGATGCTCTCCTTTTGCATCGCCGTCGCACGCCTCGACACGCTCGAGGCGGAGGTGCGTCACGGCGAACTCTTCCGCATCGCGCGCCGCTACCTGGGCATGTACAACACGCTCATGGAGCCGGCGCAGGTTGAGGCGCGCGTACGTCAGGAGGAGAAGAAGCTGCTCGCCGAGCTGGTCAGGGGCGAGTTTGGTGAGTTCCTCATGTCGGACTCGTGCAACGTGCTCCTGAACCAGCTGCGTGCGATGAGCTATGAGAGCCTGAGGGCGCTCGGCTCGTCGCGCGCGGAGCTGCACCTCGATCTGACTGAGACGAGCGAGCCGCACGCGTACGCTGAAGGCACGCTAACGCCCACCGCCGAGCTTGTTCGCGTCTTGCGCTCCGCGATCAAGGACTATCCGATCGCGCTCATGCTGTGCGACCGTACGCAGCCCGGCCTGCCGATCGCGTGCGTGAGCCAGGGGGTTCATCAGCTGACGCTCTACGACGACGAGACGCTCATCGGCTTCAACTGCCGACTGCTCCAAGGCCGGCGTTCGAACAAGGAGGATGTGCGGCAGCTCGCCGAGGCCGTGCAGGAAGACCGCGGTGTCGAGGTGAGCATCACCAACTACCGTCGCGACGCCACCTGCTTCACCAATGTGGTGACGCTCAGCTCGGCGCTCCGCATCGTCGAGGGGACCGAGCTGGTGGCGGCGGTGATGCGCCGGCCGCCAGATCCGCTCGTCGAGGAGCGCTCGAATGCCGAGACGCGCCAGCTCATCGGCGTGCTTGCCTCCTGCAGCACACGCGAGCCTCCGCTCGCGCCCAAGTACGTACCCTCGGACCGCTTCGTCCTCGGCCAGTATGGGCCTGGGCGCGTGCCGCTCACCGCGCCGGCGCCGCTGGGCTTCACGCCGCTCGCACCGGCCCTGGTGCGTTCGAGTCGCGAGAGGCTGCTCGACGCCGAGAAGGCGCTGCACAATATCTTGCGGCTGCCCGCGGTGCGCGCGCTCTTTCTCAAGTTTGCCCTGGAGTATGTCGACAATGGCCGTGCACTCGCGGCGGAGGCGGCCGCCGAGGCGGTCGGCGGAGCGGCGGCCAGCGGTGCGGCGAGTGGCGCGGGCTCCCCTGAGCCCAAAGGCGAACGGTCCAACCTACCGCTCGCCGTTGAGCAGAACGTGCAGCTGAACATGCACTCGCTGAACGTGCTCTCGGAGCGCGACCATTACCTGCGCTCCGCCTGTGTCCTCTGGGCTGAGCTTGATGCACTCAACCGGGGCGGGCGCACCATGGGCAACGTGGCGGCGCTCGCCAAAAAGTACATTGCGCCGGAGCACAGCGGCCGACGCGCGAGCAGCCTGTGGCGCGGGCTGCGGACGGTCGTCTATGACCCTCTCGATCAGGGTGAAGGGCAGGACCACGAGAGCCACGGTCGAGAGCATTGGGCCACTGCTTCAAATGTGAGCACGCTCTTGTACCACGTCCTCGACGGCGGCACGGAGCACCGGGGGCAGCGGGGCTCCACCGACGGCGCCCGCGACGGCGCTCGGGGCCGGCGCATGCGCTCCAACCCGCGCAAGTCTAGCGAACCCGAGCCCAACGCCGCGGTGGATGCGCCCGCGGGTGAATCCGCAGCCGCAGCAGGGGGGGAAGCGCCCAAAAAGGGCATCACGTTTGGCGAGTCGGTTGACATGCCGTTTGATTTCGCCATGCTGGGGAGCGCCTTCGAAGTGAAGCTTACCGGAACCGAGCCCAAGCCCGAACCGCCAAACGCCATGTCGTCGCGCCAATCTACGCGCACGATGAGCTCGCAAGAAGAGTCCGATGCGCCCGAAGAGCAAAACGTCGAGGGCTCCGAGGGACAGCGCATGATGGATGAGAACTTGCGGGACTTGTGCATGCTGCAGCACATCCTGCTGCGCGTGCTCGCGATGGACGTGCTCCCCGCCTTCCTCACCTCTGACGCGGCGCTGCGCGAGGTCAAACAGGAGCTCGCTGCCCAATCCTCCCGCAAGGCTCTGCACGATGTGCTGCAGCTCGAGCTCTCGTCGATCGCGGCGTGCATGCCGAGCACTTCGGAGGAGTGGGCGGCACAATTCAGCGCCGCCGCGCAGTTCTTGCCGCACCCGGTGCTCCTGTGCGACATGAGCGTGCCCGGCGTACCAATTGTATCGGTCAATTCGGCCTTCGAGATCCTCACGGGCTACGAGAGCGCGGAGGTCGTTGGCCGCTCGTGCCGCTTCCTTCAGGGGCGCAAGACGGATGAGAAGGCGCTTGGCGCCGTCGCGGAGGCGATTCGCACGCAGTCGCCCTGCCACGTGACGCTGCAGAACTACAAGAAGGATGGCACCTCTTTCCTGAACCTGCTCTCGCTCTTTCCCATCTTCGACTCGGATGGGCTGTGCTGCTACATGCTCGGCTGCCCTGTAGAGGTGGCCGAGCATTACTCGGGCACCAAGACCCAGCTGCGCCACGTGGATCGGTTGCTCAAGCTGCTCTCGTCGCACCTGTCAGTGCCCTCGACGCCCGCGGCCAAGCTGCGCATGCTCCAGATTAAGGCGACAGTGTTGCGCGAGAAGCCTAAGCGTGAGCTGCAGAGCCATAACGATGACACGCGCTCTCTCTACTCCGTCGGGGATTTCGAATCCTTGTCGTCGCGCTCGCCGAACGGCCGCGCCGAACGGTCTCGGCGCGAGAGACGACTCAGCTCCGAGTCGACGGTCAGCAACCCTCTCGAGCGGCAGGGCCCGGCCCTCGCACACGTGAAAGCCAAGGGCACGTTGCCCGATGCGGCTGGCGCCAAGGGAGGCGCTCCACCCTCGACCACCGGCAGTGAGAAGGCAGCGGCGATCACCTCGCTCCAGGTCGCGCGCGCCCTACCAAGCAGCGCGCGCCATTCAGCGCCTGGTACGACGCCCAGCACGGCGCCCAAGTCGAGCCCAGCCAACAGAGGCATCCGACCGAGCACTGCACGCCCTATGGCGCCCGGTATGGCGCCCATGTTGAGTCCCCCCGACGTGGCCAAGGCGGCGCTCTCGCCTGTCAGCCCCCGTGCGCAGAAGCTCAAGACGAACGCGCTGGCGGCAAGCGCGGTGTCGACCGTCGTCAGCCCGGATAGCCGACGCAAGAGCTCTACTAGCCTGGCCGTTGGAGCGGGGGTCGATGCAGCCAGCAAGCTCGCCAGTCGGATGCAGATCGCCGCACCAGTGATGAACAGCAGACCGCCGGTGAAGGCGCCAACGGCAGAATATTTCGAGCGGCAGCTCCTCGCCGCCCAAGCGGCTCGGGAGGCGTCCCTCGTCCCGCAGACGTGGCAGCCACCGCAGCAGCCGCCGCAGCAATACCAGCCAGCTCCGGAGGCCATGCTTCAGTACCAACCTTTTTCTGAGCCTGCATCGTACCCGATGCCATCATTGATGTTCGAGACGCCGACACAGTTCTCTGACCCGACACAGTTCTCTGACCCCCACTTAGCCTTGTTGCCCTCTTTTCCTGTTCGGCGATTGAGAGAGGAGTACATGTACACGCGACGGACCAGTCCGCTGCGACGTTACCGGTAGGCCGGACGTGTTCTCTCGCTTTGACGCCCCGCGCTGATCCGCCATCATGAGATTCTCTACGAGAGAACGGAGACCCGTGTGCATGTAGACTGATCGTTGTGCGATGTACGTGTTGCCTTCTGTTTCAATACCGGATATTGCGGTTGCATGGAACGATCATTCCGAAGCGAATGAAACCGCCGCGGTGCGCGGTCAGACAGCCTCCGACGCGCGTACCTCATACCCCGCATCGTCCTCGTAAGTCTCTCTACACACTATTGATAGCGACGGTTTTCCAACCCGCAACCGAGCCCTCGGTCTCCCGATGATGGCCGGCCTGTCTGCCTCCATGGCGGGGCGCTCTATTTCTTCCCTTTGGCAAACGTGGTCGTCACTAGCATCGTCTCGCGGTTGGCCGTGAGCTCCTCGTTGCAGTTTGTGCACTTGTGTTGTACCACCGAGCCGGGCGGGTTGGGCGGGCCGGCATACCCGTCAGTCATGACCCTAAACAGGTCGCCAAAGAAGATGGTGTTGACGGTGCCACAGTTGGGGCACGCCGCCTGGATGACGAGCGGCTTCTGAGCGAAGATATTCTCGGTGAAGAGCACACCGATGACGTAGGCGGGCAAGGCGCCCAGGATGATCGAGAGTAGCGGGTCGATATGCAGTGTCCAGAAGAAGAACTCGCTCATGAGGAGCGAGGCACCGATGGTGCCCGGCAGGTACAGCAGCCGTGTCTTGCCCGAGTCGACCGCCATGTCGTTCTTGCAAATGCCGTCCTCGACGGAGCACTTGGCTCCCTCGTGGATCACGACGGGCGACTTCAACGACCGAAGCCTCTCGCGCAGCACGTCGTATTCGGAGTCGGACAGCATGGGTTTGCCCATCTTGTACCGCTTGTTGGCGAGCACGAACTTGATCTCGTCCGCCGAGAAGGTGGCCACGCGGCTGCCCTCGAAATTGATGTCAATCTTGAGCTGCTTGTAATCAGAGTCGCTCAGCAACTGCTTGCCACCTTCATTGTAGTATGCGTCGAGGCACTCGAGATAAAGCTTCTCCTTTTCATCAAGAGAGAGCTGCTTCGACTCGCCCGTCACCGGATCGGTCTCGACAAACCCCTCAAAGAAGCTCTTCGAATCCGGGTCGAGCTGTATCTGCATGTTCACGGCGGCGGACCGATGCTGGCACTGGGCTGGAATCAGGGCCCGTGCCGTGCGCGCGGTCCCTACCCTGTGCATGGGTGGCGGCGTGGAGCCGGCGCGCAGCGCCGACGCGCACGCGATGCAGCTGATCCAGAGCGCACAGCAAGACCTCCGCATCATGGTGCCGACGCTTACAGATTTTATCACGATCTCCAAATGAGATTCGTAATCGAGAAAGAATCAAGTTCAAGTTCAAGATCAAGTTCAATGGCGTCCCTTATCTCCTTACCCCACCGGTGCGAGCGATCGGAGGGCGCGGCGCGGCGGCGCAAAGGTGTGAGTCAACCAAAACCAGGGACCAAAACCTCCATCTAAACCAGGGCTGCGAGTACTGAGTACACGCGGCAACGGCCGCAGGGAGGGCTTCGATTAGAGCGAGGCTGAAAGGAAGGATGCAGGCCAGGCGCCAGGTGCAGCACGCGCTCGGGACAGTGTCACGGACAGCGCGAGCCAGGGCCGGGGGCAAACGCCCAAGGAGGCGGCGGCAGCGGAGGGCTGTGTGGCGGCTCCGCGCCCGTGCCCGAAATCAGAGAAGGCTGCGCCTGCCAAAGAGTTCGACTGTGCTGCTGCTGCTATCCGAGGTCGAAAATAGCGCGCGGAGGTGAGTCTCGAGCTCCTCGAAGCCATCGAGCCGTTGGCAACGCGCTGCCCCGTCAATCTTGAAAAATTTCTTCATCATCGAGAAGAAGCGGTCGGCCATTTCGGTTCCGTCACTTCTGAAGCACGCTCAGATCTACGGTCTAGCCTCCATCATCGATATCCGCGGCAGCGGCATCGGGCGCGAAGTCAAGGTCCGTTTTTTCAAGTCAAGGTCCTATTGCGGATTCGATGATGCATGGATTCTTGAGAGGTCATTCCGTCTTGAGCTGTTCAGCCGATACCACCAGGACGACGAGGTTTCGCCGGGGGGTTGCAGCCCAACTGTAGCTGCGGGCACGATGCACGGACGGATTCTGCGCCTGGTAGTCGACGTACTTTCCCCTCATGTGTACTCGAGCATTTCGGCCCTGCCAAGAGGGCACCTGGTCGTGCATGGCGAGCAGGAAAGCACCCTCGGTTCTTCCTGCTTGGAGCCGCGTCAACGGCTCCTACGTGCTTACCTACGTGCGGCGGCGGCGGTGGCGGCGGCTTAGTACTTTGCGTTCACCAGCACATGATCATGAACATTGGAGGGGGCAAAGGGGAGGTGAAGCTACCCTTTCGCTACAGTTCGCCGAAATGCAGCCTGCGCGCGCGCATCGCAAACAAGCGGTGTACACAGCATCATTAACGTCAATTAGGTGCGAAGCCGGCCTGCATCACATCAAAGCAAACCCCCCCGGCGAAACTTTTCCGCAATTTCCTAAAAACCGAAATAGAAAATCAGAAAAGGGGGTCGTGCGACTTCGAACGATAATCGCGCATTGGGGGTCGAGTTTCTTGGAAGGCGCAGATCGGCACAGCAACTTTCCAGAATGCAACGAGTGCAAGCGACTCCGGGCCGCATACTTGGACGTGATGACCACTGCAGGATCGAGCCAAACGAGGAGCCTGCAAGATGCCTTTTGACGCCACAGTCCTTGAGCCAACTGTCAAAGTCCCAGTTAGCAAGCAAGTACTCGGGGTTGAGAAAATGACAGGTGAAAGGCGCTCGAAAAGAAAAGCGAAAGGACGCAAAGGGCGTGATGCGCGCTACGCACAGACCCTCACGGCGTGTCCGGGATTCGTCGCATCGTCGGAAATGAGAGAAGGCCACGCCTGCCAAAGAGGTTGAGAAAATGATTGGCTTCAAAAGGAGGCGAAAGGATGAGGGACGCAAAGGGCGTGAGGGCGTGTGCGCGAGACGCACAGACCCTCACGCCACGAGCGGGCGGACGCGTGCGAGCGCTCCGTGACGCGCGGCACCACCCCGGAGGGAGGGAGGCGCGCGGCAGGAGCGCGAGACGCGAGAGAGAGAAGAGATAAGAAACAAGCGTTGGGCGTCCGACGAGTGGGGTTGGCGGCACGTCTGTTAAAAAATAACGCAGGCGCCCGATTTTGAGCTCAATGAGAACAGAAATCTCATGTGGACCGAAAGGGGAAAAGCTCGGTTGATTTTGATTTTCAGTACGAATACAAACCGCGAAAGCGTGGCCTATCGATCCTTTAGTCTTTGGGAATTTCAAGCTAGAGGTGTCAGAAAAGTTACCACAGGGATAACTGGCTTGTGGCTGCCAAGCGTTCATAGCGACGTAGCTTTTTGATCCTTCGATGTCGGCTCTTCCTATCACTGCCTCGCAGCGGGGGCCAAATGCAGGATTGTTCACCCACCAATAGGGAACGTGAGCTGGGTTTAGACCGTCGTGAGACAGGTTAGTTTTACCCTACTGCTGCTCGTTTTTCAACGGTAATTTGGTTCAGTACGAGAGGAACCACCAATTCGCACCATCGGTATAGCCGCCGCTGGAAACGGCGATGCGGCGAAGCTGCCATGCGCCGGATTATAACTGAACGCCTCTAAGTTAGAATCCATGCCGGAAGGAAAGCGGTCTACCGTGCGGGGGCAGCCATGCGCAAACGTACTGCATGAGCCGTGAGCGATCACAATTTCCTGACCCCGCGCGATGAATCACTTGCAGACGACTTGAATAAGGAACGGGGTATTGTACGCGGCAGAGTGGCCTTGTTGCCACGATCCGCTGAGATTCAGCCTTGGTTCTGACGATTTGTCGCCACAGCGCGGCAACCCCACTCGTCGGACGCCCAACGCCTTTCTCTTATCTCTTCTCTCTCTCGCGTCTCGCGCGTCTGCCGCGCGCCCCTCCCCTCTGGGGTGGTGCCGCGCGGCTCGGAGCGCTCGCACGCGGCCGCCCGCGAGTGGCGTGAGGGTCTGTGCGTCTTGCGCACATGCCCTCACGCCCTTTGCGTCCCACATCCTTTCGCTTTTCTTTTCGAGCGCCTTTCGCCTCCTTTTGAAGCCATTCATACCTCAACCCCTTTGGCAGGCGTGGCCTTCTCTGATTTCCGACGAATTCCCCGGACACACCGTGAGGGTCTGCTGCTCCTGGCGGTCACGCGGCCGTGTGCTGGGGACATGCGGTTCCGCTCGACAGAGCTTCCGGAATTAACGAAATTGGGGGACACACACAGCATGAGCGCCGCTGTACTGTGTGGTCCTGTTTTAAATTCACACACACACACGGCGGACCAGGCGCCCTTCGACCACGCCACGGGCGTCGGTCACGTGGCTGGGCACGCAGGGCACTCGCCGATGCCCTCGCCAAGGGCCGACAGGTCGTCCTCATCGTCATCGAGACCACCGGCCCGGTGCACCCCGGCACGGTGGGGATGCTGCACGCGTGGCACGCCGAGACGCGTGCCGAGGGGTGCATCGACCGCACGGTCTACGGCACGTCGCGCACGGCCACCACCTCCTTCTTCACGCACCATCTGCGCCTCATCTCGCTCGCCGCCGTGATCGGCGCGGCGCTCCCTGTCGCCATCTGGGCGAAATCCAGGAAATCTCACCTCCTTAGCGGCGCCCCGCTTGCCGGCCTGTTGCCAGTAGTCATGTAAGCGCGCCCCCCCGGGGACGCGCCTGGCAGGCGTGGCCTTCTCTCATTTCCGACGATGCGACGATTCCGCCTGGACAGGGTCTGTGCGTTACGCGCACGGCCTCGCACCAGCACGCGCTTCGCATTCCAATCCCCCATCCCAGTACATCCACCCTCACCCTTCCGCTGACCACCTTGATCCTTTGCCCCCCTTCACAAACTGCCCCCCTTGCATCGCAGTTCTACTCTTCTTGCATTTTGCCCCCTTTTCTGCTCTTGGCCGTCCTTTCGTCACACTTTTTCGTGACCGTCACAGCATGATCCAAAATGTGACCCCCTTAATTTAAGATTCGAATTGCAGACTAAATCTATGCTAACGCCTAACCTACTCTGTTAGGTGAATTACTCTGGGACATGTGTTTTGTAGAGAGTTTTGTAGAGAGCCGCTGAGTGCAGGAGGAAGGAGAACGGCGCATGGCGAGCTTGCCGGCTGCCCTCTAGTCCGACTAGTCAAGGAGCGAGATGCCATCAAAGATTCGAATTGCAGACTAAATCTATGCTAACGCCTAACCTACTCTGTTAGGTGAATTACTCCGGCGGTAACTTGATTCGGTGATCCGCGTCACCGGGTCGGAGCGTGGGAGGGGGAGGGAGGGGGGTAAATCCGTAAATCCGTAATTACGTAACAGAACGCCCAAAACGGCGCCCAATAGCCCCCCTGGGGTAGGGCATGCAATGCATGATGTGCTCTATCAAGCCCTTGCAGGCTTGCATCCGTTCTGCTTGACCATTTGAGCCAATTGGATCACGCTCACAGGCCGCCCGCCGCTGAGGGTCGTCAACTCGGTATAACGGATGAAGCGTGATGTTAGAGATGAGTGCCAGTCAGAAGTAAGTCAGAAGTGTGCAGGAAAAGAGTACTACAGCCTATGGCATTTAGAGCCGTACTTAGACCCTGATGCCTTTTAGTAAGGTACTCACCGGACTCACATTTAGCTACTGCGTACTGTGTGGTACCGAGGCGGGCTAGAGGCGGCGGGCTCAGTCCAAGCGGCACACCCAGCATCAGTCTCGCTCAGCACTCTGCATGGTTTGAGTTTGTTATGAGTTTGTCCAAGCACGAAGCAGTGTCTTATCCAGTGCATCAGTCACGCTCAGCGCCCCCGCTTGTTGGTTTGAGACGGTCCAAGCAGCAGTATCTTCTCCAGTGCCACCTTGCCCCTCTGGAAGCACTTGGGGCAGCACCACGGGAAGCTCTTGTAGGTGAGCGACGCCTCCGATGCACGCTGCTCCCCGAGGCAATTGGCGTTGTCATGGTAGATGCCGCTCTTGCAGAACGAGCATGCGCGCAGCTCGCCCTCCGCCGACTTGCATGTCAAGCACTTGGCCGGCGTC